>JAPYYM010000559.1:0-14532 GCA_028534135.1 Potos flavus
CACCACCATCACCATCACCGTCACCACCATCACCACCATCGTCACCATCATCATGACCGTCACCACCACCACCACCATCACCATCATCATCACCATCACCGCCGTTATCAACATCAGCATCATCACCATCACCAACATCATCATCATACTATCATCACCATCATCATCACCACCATCATCATCCCTACCATTACCAGCTGCCACTTGGGCTTCTGGGAGAACAATCTGACCCCAAAAGACCTTCTCCTTCTCTACTCTATCCCAGGAAGACAGTGGTCTGACTGATTATTTCCTTCGTGCTGTGGAGCATCCTTGGTGGCCTAGAAACAGCTCAAAGTGATGACCGAACCTCCTTGTGAGACACGGTCTAAGTAGCCTGTTGACAAATTGGTCTGGTCTGAGCATCCTAAAGGATTTTTAGTGCAGTTTCTGTTCCTGTACACTCATTTGTTGTGCTGTCACTCTACAGTTCCTTGGGAATAAATTAATGAAAACTGAACTGAATGTTGTCTTTTTCTCTCCTTTAACATCCTTGCAACAAGTATTGTTTTTTTTTCTCTGTGGGAACTCACTGTCCTGAACAAGTGTAGGCACAGAAATCCTCATTTTGTTACTTCATCCTTCTGGGAAAAATAGCAGGAGTAAGGATGAGCCATCTCTGGTTGTGGCCATCTGGATACTAAAATACTCACTTGGCTCCATCAACTAATTTTGAAACTGGCTTTAGATGTATGGTGTGCATCTGTGAGAGTGAACTTAGATATAAGTCAGAGAAGAGATCAAAAAACCTGTGCTTGGAAAATACACTAGGAAAGAATTGGAGGAGAAAATTAAAAACAATGGTATTCATTTAGATCAGACATTGTTGTATATGACCACGCCAAAGGCACGAGTCTTCTTATGGCCACAGCTCATGCCACACCAGAGTCCCATGGAGGAGCCACAGAAAATCAAGGGTGCCAAATTAGCCATTTACTTCTGAGCTTCTGTGGCTGACAGTTGCATTTTGGCCCCATTTAGTGAGACCTGGTAGTGTATTCTTAGCAAAGTTAGAGCTTGAGATCCAAACCTTAGTGTATCTGGGAGGACAGCCCACCTGACTGCTGTGGGTCAACCAGACTTGCCTGCAACCCCATAGGTTCAAATAATTGTTCAAGCAGATGAATGGCCTCGGGTTGCCAAGATAAAGTGGCAAAGTGTCCAGGGGAATGAAGCCTGGTGAGAGAAAGCCAGGCAGAAAAACTCTGGAAATTGAGCCTGGGACACTTTTGTCATTGGATGAGCCATTGATCTATCCATCTATCCATCCATCCACTCATCTCTCCAACCGTCCACCCATCCATCTACCCACCCATCCATTGATCTATCTACCCATCCATCCACCTACCCACATATCCACTTATTTACATATCCATGTATTCATCCAGTTACCCAGTATCCAACCATCCATCCATCCATCAACCCATCTGTTCCCTCATGCTTGCATGCATGATATGTGAAGAACTTCTCTAGCCTTGGGGACACAAGGAAGGTGTGAAGATATGGTCCAGTTAACAGAACTCCAGGTTCCCAGTCAGGGTTGAGGCTCCAAGAAGAAGGAACATGGACACAGGAGAAAGGGAGAGAAGCGTGGGCTCAGTAATTCAGATGCAGCAATCTCTGACTTTAGAAGACTGATTGACCACAAAGGGCATGGAGGGCGATGATGTAGGGTCTAAGTCAGCATCTAGAGATCAGCACCAAAGTCTTCCCTAATCAGGCAGCCTAGTGAGAAAAGGAACATAATTCTACCCTCTCCATGAAGGTGCTGCTACAAGGAGGGCTTTCTCTGCGGTCTGCTTTAAAGCTCCCTGGCTCAAGTCCAGACTGATCTGGGAACTGACATGGAAATGAGCCTCTCAGTAGAGATACTGGGAGGGGGCAGCGAAAGACTCTCCGGATGAAGTGAGAGGCTGGAATGAGGAAAATGAATCCCATGAGCAAAAGTTAAAGAAAAGGTGCAGAGGTGAAAAGAATCGGGAGCAGAGGTTGGCACAGAAATAGCATTTGCACTGGTGAAGGGCAGGAAAGCATATCCAAGGCAAGAGTACACGGGTGGCTTAGTCAATTAAGCATCCGACTCTTGATTTTGGCTCAGGTCGTGATCTCGGGGTCCTGAGATTGAGCCCCAGGTTAGGCTCTGTGCTCAGCGGGGAGTCTGCTTGAGGACTCTCTCCATCTCCCTCTATCCCTCCCTCCACTCACTCACACATACTCTCTGTGTGTGTGTCTCAAATAAATTAATAAATCTTAAAAAAAAAAAGAATATCCAAGGCAGAGGGAATCCAAGCACAGGGTGACTGCTATTTATGAGGGTCTCATTGGTGGAACAATATGGAATCCAGGCCAGCTGCATGACAGATGGCGGGTCGTGGCAGATGCATGCTTGGGGAAACTTGAGGATAGGTGGAGGCGGACAGGTGGCCAAGGACTTTGTATTGTAGGCAGTGAGACACATTGGACGCATGGGAAGTGGAAGGTCACTCTTCTGCATCACCCAGATTCCAGCGTGCAGAGAGTAGAGGTGGGGAAACCAATTAGGAGACCATTATCATTAGAAAGCTCACAGTAAGAGGGTGACAACAGGGAAACAAAGGTGCCAGAGAGATTTTGAAAAGGGAGCTAGGTACAGGAATGCGAAGTACATGGAAGTTTCAAAATCACTCCCTCCGAAGGGGTAGTGGTGGGTGCTTATCATTTGTGTCCTTGGAAGAAATCACTCAGTTCCTAAAATAGAATACACGAAAGATGTGTATTATGAAGATGTTTATCTTCTTACAGATGACATGGGCAACAGGGGAATGTGTCAATGGTATGATTCAAAGTACTGTGTGAACAAGGGAGGGAAGCTTTACTGAGAACGTGGGGCATCCATATGATGCGCTTGCTGGAAATTCAGGCTTTTAAAGGCAAGTGGCCCCGTCACAATTCAGCTTTATAGACTCATCAAATCCTGGCGTACGGCCCCAGAAAGCAGTTCACTGTTTTTGGCTAGATTAGTTTTAATTTCGTTAGGGAGCAAATACGATTTTTCTAAAGATTTATTGATTTATCAGAGAGGGAGACGGAGACAGAGTGTGAGAAGGAGAGGGGCAGGGGGAGAGGGAGAGAATCTCAAGCAGACCCTGCACTGAGCACGGAGCCTGTCCACGGGGTTTGATCCCAGGACCCTGAGATCATGACCTGAGCTGAAAAAAATCAAGAGTCTGACACTCAATTGGCTTTGCCACCCAGGCACACCACAAATATATAATTTTTTTTTAAAAGTATCTGTCTAATATAATGTCCAAAAGCATGAGGCAAACTCAACCAGCAGAGGAAGCAAGGTGTGCAAAACTCTGGAGTTAACATGCACGGCCTTCAGCGCACACACAGGCTCTGACTTCTACTGGACGAAAAGACAACTTAAATGGGGATTTCCCCTGTTAGTACGCAATCTCCATGACGGAGCACCCTGTAACCAATGACAACTGTCATCCTTGAGTACCATTCGAGGCAGAATGCTGGGGACAAGGTGCCCAGCTTTCTTTGCCCATAACTGGTTAATTGGAAGGGAACGAGGAAGGCGAGTAGGTTCCTACAGACTGGCGACAGTCTGGATGGGTTGAAAGAAGGAGGGAAATAGCTCCTACAGTCTGTTCAGGATCGCGTTTCAGATGGGGGCATTCGTGTGGCCTCCTCCCGCTAAGAACTTGATAGTACAAGAAATAAGTCAGCCCGAGAGTTAAAACCGAGAAATCCACACACTCACATCTCACCAAATGGATGCGACCAGCCATCTGTTGGACGCGAACCAAGAGCCTGTCTAGAACTGTTTAATTGAAGAGTTGGGGAACACCCAACATTCCAATTAAGACGACCTGGCTCTGATCTCCTGGAGGCAGGCAGAAACGTGACCGGGATTTACTGTGTGGGAATCCAGTTAATCATGTTATTCTGGGTACACAGAAAGGCTGTGTTAATTAGAAGGAAACAATCAGCTTCCATCACGATTGCCCAGAATGTTGAGGGGAACAATGAAACCTTCATATGATGGATGTTAATAAACTGTATATGTAACTCAATATTCTCAGAGTCTCAAGTTAGTACATACATAATATAAAATGTTTTATGATAGAAAAGTACAGCACTGTGTTAATCAAATATATATGTGTGTGTGTATATATATTGGCACCTGTATGTAGGGTATATTTCTATGGCTGAGTAGGCTTAAACAGTCAAAACATGTCTATACTGAGGGGCGTCTCACAGCTCTAACATGGTAAATGTCCACTATGAACTCCTAAGGAGAGGAAGGCCAACAGGAAATGTCTCTCCAACGTGTATAGGTGGAGTCTTGTGATATCTGCTGACCATCTTTCTGATTTAGCGTTCTGAGGAATGTATTTTGGGACAATCTCGATGGGACATAGAAAGATGACACCCAAGGACTGCCCCTTGGCATAGCTCATCCATCCCTGACTGTGGGGTGCACATGAGGGCCAAAGGATGCCCGATTTTGTGGCAGAGCCCGTGCCGATGCCCGTCTAAGTCCCCTCTCCCCTCCCCTCACTGTAATGGCAGTTTTAGGGAGACGCAAGAAGAGGGAGAAGAGCCCGAGTCTGGAGGAATTCTGGCATCTGGGGAAAGAAAAGAGGGAGAACAGGAGGGAGAGATCAAGAGAACATGAGGCAGAGAAGAAGAAGGTGGTCCCGACATTGAGCAGAATCATGGCAGCCCAGCCTGGGAGCTGACAGAGGATGGGGAAGCCGATGGATAGAATGCCCAAGAGAGAGAAGGCAGATCCCAGCACGAAGCACATCACGTGTGCATTTGGACTTGCACGCTTGTGAGTAGAAGCCATCCAGGGAAAGTCGTAAGAAATTGAGTTGAGGTTGGTGGCAGCTACTAGGTGGGCAAACAAAAGGGCACTGTCTTCACTTACTCTCAACTATACCTGCGGTTTGGGGTTAGAGATTAAGAAGAAATTCTGTCTTGTTAGAATTATGAGGTCATAGCATGAATTTCCAAGGGAAGTCTTAACTTTCATTTTCTGAGTTTTGTGTTGTTATGAAAACGTTAGACACTTTCTTCCAGCTGTGTCTTGAGTTTAGTCCCACGATGGAGCCACAGACTTTACTAAGAGGGCCCACGCACAGGAGCTTTTTGGAAAAAAAAAAAAAAAAAAGAATGGCAGGTGAAATTGCTTAGAGCTGCCAAAAAGCTAACAAACAGCCCACTGTCAATTACTTGTCATGGGCTGAGTCTTCAGTGCTTCGCAAAGGCTTATTTTAGCTTTTAGGAAAATCTACTTATCCCAAAATAAATGCCTGCAGTGGGTTGCTGTAGGAGAAATAGAGCCACGTCGTTCACTAGAATACCGTGCAGGGGAATTATCCTGCTATAAGTACACCTTCTAAATTACTTTAGAAAATACCAAAGGAGCTAAGCTACCGTGACCCTTCACAATGAAGACGAGCATACAACACTCTTGCTCTTGGAAACCGCAAAAAGAATTAGGTTCGTAAACTGTGTCAGGCACAGCTAGAATTGGAGGGTCCTCCTTGAGTATTAGGAATTGTGCCGGGCTGACAGCATACGCCCATAGAGTTGTCTAATTTCAGCAATTGAGAGCTGCAAACAACTCCGTATGAGACATCTGTTCTTATTTGTCTTTTAGTTTATTTCTTAGAATGGCGGATGCCATCCAGCAGAAAAGGGAATCGGTGAGATGAACGTTTGCAACCACTGAACCTTTCCAGTTTTGGTCTGGGTTTGAGATTTTTAAGATCTAGATGCAAACACTCAAATGACACCCTTGGCTGTAGACATTTCATGAGATCCTGTCCCAGCTCGAAATGCTGATTTTATGCCAGCCATGCCACTAGCGATACTATTTTAAATCATTTTGGAAAAACATCTTTAACTCTACAGTGTAATTCCAAACTGATACATGGCCAAAAAGATCCATAGAGACCCAACGATATGACAGATTTTTCTTCCTCATCCCATAGAATCGCAGAGCTGTCTACCCTTTTGGGTTGCTCTCTTATATAAACATTTCTTTTCTCTTCCTGTGCATGTTGTAACTGGTTTTTCCAAGTCCTAAGGCCCCCATGCAAATGTTGATCCTTCTCCTTTCCAACTGTAAACTCTGAATTTCGGGGACACATTCCTAAAGGTGTATATCACTCCATCTTGACCAAGTTTTGTCATCATGTCAGAAATGGATGATGATACACTTGCTGGGGTCACTAGTCACTTGGGGACAGAGAAATCCCATGGTGTAAGCCGATAATCTCCAAAAGCCAGTCTGGTCCATCTCTTCACTGATTTTGGTAGACTTTTGATGACTCATTCAGAGTCCAGCAAAGCAAATATGTATGGGTGAGGACATTTCATATTCTATTTGCCAGCATCCTGACAACAGGAAAACTACAGAACATTTCTGTAACATATGGTTGCCTCCTCTTCTCCAACACCCAAGGTATTTCTCAAGAAACAGAGAATTTAGAATGTCCTATAGTGTTCTAAACGGACACCCCAACCTGAGCCATCAGAGAGAGTCCTATAAGCTTTCCAATCTAAATATAAATAGGGAGGTTTGGTGATTCAGCTCTCAAATTCTGTTTTATTTGTGTGTTTAGGCGTGTCTTCTCTCCCCCATCGCTGGGGGGCAGAACAAAGCCTTCCTAGCTGGATAAAATGAAGGCTTCCCATGGCAACCAGAAAACAGCAGACTCACTCGCCATCATCCAGTAACCCCGTAAGAAGATGACCAATATCCATCAGCCACAGAGTTCAGCTGCTGGGATTGTTTAAGGGACCAAAAATGCCAGCCTCCACATGGCCAAGTCCTATTCGGAACCAGGGCGGGATGCGAACGAGGTAAACATAACCCAATGTGGCAGGAAAATGTCGAGGAGGCTCAAAATTAAACTTGGACAATGCACAGAAAGAATTAATTCCTAGCGACTGCTCAACGGCCATCAGTAGGAGAGGTTCATTACCAGGCAGGACGTACCCTGCTCTAGCAGCTGCCAGTTCATTCCCTCCGTGGACATTGTGTTTATTTAGAACTTTCCACGTGTGAGGAAGCTTACATAAAAAGTACTAAGGCCTCATCCTCCTTCTCCAGGAGTTGGCGTGTGTGAATGATTAATAAAGTATTTATGGAAACAGAACACATGTATGAAGTCCACGACAGGAGTCTAAGAAATGGGGGGTGGCATTTCAAGCGGTGGGGTGATTCGTGGGGGCTCAGGAGAGCCCTTGAGTGGGAAAAAGAATTGTGTTGTGAAGCTCGTCTTAGTTTTCTGAAGATGCTATGACCAGTTTCTACAAACTGGGTGTCTTCAAGCAACAAAAATGTATTCGCTCTCAGTGTGGAGGACAGAACTCCAAAATCAAGGTGTTGGCAGCATTGGTTCCTTCTGAGGCTTGTGGGGGAGAATCTGTCCTGTTTCTCTCTTCCAGCTTCAGTGGCTGCTGGCCATCCTTGGCATTTCCGGGCTTGCAGATGTATGAATCCAATTCCTGCCTCTGTCTTCAGATTGTCTTGTTCTCTACGTTTCTCTTCTCTTCCGTCTGCTATGAGGACATGAGTCATTGGATTTGAGTCTGTCCTAGCTTGGTATTCTTACATTAGTAGCATTTGCAAAGACCCTTTTCTGAGTCAAGGCCACAATCCCCAGGTAGGGGTTGGGATGTAGGACCTATCTTTTGGGGGAATGACAATTCAACCCATTACAGACCTTGAGCAGTGTAGTAGCGCAGGAGAAAGAAATAAAAAAGCATGGAAATCCATAAAATCCTGAACCCTTTTATTTCCCCATGAAGGATGGCCCCATGACATCTCGGGCATCCGTGAGCTATGTGGAAGGTCAGTTTGTCCACAAGTTCACAGATTCTCATGACGGGAAGCATGTCCAAGACTTTTGAGTATGTTCACTATTGGAGTAGAACTAAAATTTTAAAACCTGGACCGCTCGGTGTTGACAATATCCCCATGTGAAACGATTCATTAGAAAGACCAAGAATGTGAGTCTTTTAGGGCTATGGAAGGAAAGATTACCTAGGAAGTGCTCAGGAAAAATCGCTTCGAGGTACAGTTGAGAGGTTCCAGCAAAGAGCTGGCATGCTTTTGGACTCTTGAGTTTTATCTGCCTAGTTTACTTCTCTGTCCTCAACTTATCCTATGCGTCCTTCCCTGTCCTGTTCTTCTAGCTCTTTGTTCTCATTTCTGTGTGCATCAGTTATAACGACTGCATAATTAAGCGCTTAAGAATCCTTAGTCCTCCCTTCCCCCCTGGTTTAGAGCTTCCTGAGTGTCTCGCAAAGCGGCCTGATACTATTTTTCGCTTCTCAGCTCTCAGTAGGTAAAGACGAAAGCATCCCACTCCTGGAGAGGAATCTAAGCCTGATCGAGTGGCCCCCCATTCACAGCACACATACAGAAATGCCTGTCACGAAATTATCTCCCCTTGGAGAAAATGATGTTGATCTTGAAAATGAAAGTTCTGTTGAAGAGTCGCAGGCGGCGGAGTTCGATGGAGGTGTGAATGAGCAGGAGTTGGCAGCTGCCCCGGGTGTGGACAAGTGGGCGCTCAGAGACGCCAACCTCAGAGGTGATGAATTGCTTCCATCGCCCTGTGGAATTTCTGCCTTCCCAAATCCAATTACCCAACATCGGGCAATCTCACTCTTTCTGTTGGCTTTGTCCCCGAGAATGAGCTGTGCTGGGTGGGGAAGCTCATAGCGATGCAGGATATTCTCATTCCTACCTTTTTTCTCTCTGAATTCTGGGTATTTCTTGGTTTCAGCTTGCCCGCTGGCTTCACTCCCTTCTCGCGGGGCCTCCACAGTATGGTGCTTCGGGAGAAGATGGCGGACACATCATGATGATGTGTCTTGCTGATTGAAGCTTGATGGTATCAGCTTCTTATGCGCCCAGCCAACACCCGGAGCAGGAAGTCCATCCGCTTCTCTTAGTTATTGGACTGGCTCTTAACTTTATGTCCTGGTGCAAGTCAACCATGGTCACGGCTGCGAAGCCACCTGGTGGGGGAGCCGTGGGTGGGACATCACCACGAAATCTGCAAATTCTGCCCCCTGACGTGGTTGATGCATCGCTAGGCAAGATCCCTCATGAGTAGGGTGAGGCTCTTTTTGAGACCATCAACTGGAAGTCAAAAAGGGCCTAAGCCATGCTGTTGACAAAGAGGTTACATCTCACCTGCTAGCTGGATCGATATGATAAAAAATATTGATTACTTAATTATAGTTTGGAGGTGATTTTTAAACAATGGGGCCATACTTCCTCCTGAGGCTCCCAGGGGAGGGTCCTTCCTGCCTCTTCCAGCTTCTGGGGCTCCAGGTGTGCGTGGGCTTATGGCCATATCCCTCCCATCTCTGTCCCCATCTTCACATGGCTTCTCCTCTGTGTCTGTGTCTCCTTTTCTGTCTCTTCTAAGGACACTGGTCATTCACTTTAGGACCACCATGATCCAGGATGGTCTCATCTCAGATCTTCAACTTAACTACGTCTGGAAAGTCCTTGGTTCCCATTTAGGGTCACATTCACATGTTCTAAGGATTGGGAGTTGATATTTGGAGGGCCATTATTTGGCCCACCACACCCGGTAGAGAAGGTCTCCTTGGGGTGGGACCACTCATTCCTGCCACGCAACACTGGGCAGGCTCCAGAATCTGTTGCACAGAATCACGCGCTAGATAGAGGACCTCATCCTTAACAACCAGAAAGCTTCACTGGAACTCTCTTTCCTAGAGAGTTCTGAGTGGAAAGGAGGCATTTCTGGGAATAAAAACACAGCAGAAGGGGAACTTCCTTTGCTGTGTGCATTTTGTGGTTCTAGTCATCTTTCCTGATAGCCAGAAAACAAAGCACGTGGGGTTGCACTTGATGCCAAGATTTACAGAAGGGAAAGTTTTCCAAAAAGCTACTTTAAAAGGTGAACACTAAATTAGGAACAATGCCTCCCCACCACCACCCCAGAGAGCAGCAAGGACCTGGTAAGGAAACTTCCAATGCGATTTGAGGTTTTGAAAGTATTGTAAAGAGGAACAAGAAGGTTGGAAACATAACTGGTCACAATCAGGCAATGATGCAGCCAACTCTCAAGATATGCCATTTTTATGCCTTCCAGTAGTTAAAGACAGGTGCTTCTACTGCAGGAGTAAAGCCATATGTGTATGGTGGGCTCTGTCCAAAAAGGATGGTTGAGGCAACAGAACTTCTCTTTCAAAGCAAAGTACAAGTTCACGTGTTTCTGGAAGACAACCAGTTTCCACACCATGGTATTTCTAGACCCCTTCGCCTAGCCCCAGTTTCTTTGTTTCACAACAAATTTCAAGTATACAATACGCTCTTGTTAAGTATATTCACGTTGGTGTAAATCTCACGTACAAATGACCTTCTCAGTGGCAGCCACCTTTGGCTTTGCTGGCTGTCCTATACCTGAGTAATAACAAAGCCCATATTTTAAAACAGTTCTCTGCCCTGAAATGTCTGGTCAGAGCACCACAAAGTTGTGTCTGAAGCAGACGTTATTCTGCTTATCACAGCTCCTGTCATTTGCCATTAAGATTCATCTTGGAAGCCATCTGCTGTGAGTGGTGGCAGACATCAGTCATCGTCAACCATATGGAACAACAGAACTCCTTTTGGATATCCAAAAGTTCCTATAACCCCCGATGACTGCAATCTACCACAGCGTTCTTAGAATGAGGAGGTACAATATGCCAAAATAGCTACTACTCATTTTGTTGTAATTTGTGATGTATTTGTGCTTTATCTGAAAAAAAAAAAAATGGACGATGCGCTCATAGTTGGAACATACTATTTATGAGTGTTATCTGTTTATGGGTAGCTCTTAGTGTGGCTACAGATTTATAATCCCATGCCCTGATTCATTACCCTTGGCCCTGTTCACTTCCCCCCACTATAGATATACAGCCCTCCCACTGAGGCCCCTTCCTCCGTATCTGATACCCTCGATTCTGAATGTTGGACTGGAATACGCAGGAAACCCATCCACGGAGGGCTGGTCTGGAAATCTGCCCTCTGATTGAAGGGGGCCATCCATCCCAAGAGCTCATGAGCGCCTTCCCCTGTGTCTACCAATTACCACCTGGCCAAGGCATTCGTTTAGGTCTGTGGTCCCACTCCCGTGCCTTGTATGCAGGTGGGTGTTGAAATGCCTCACCAGCTACAATTCTCAGCTGGGTGTTGAAATGCCTCACTGAGTACATTCCTTGAGCAAGAACACATGTTTATGAGATGCCAATTAAATGCAGGATGCTGAGGGGCAAGTGAAAGAGATAAGATGTGCCTTGAAGAGTCTGGCCTCCTTGGACAGAGTTACCAAGTATCATGGGCTGAAGTATGTCCCCTACAATCCCTATGTGGAAGCCCTACTCCCCAGTGCCTCAGAATGGGACCACATTTGTAGATGGGGTCTTTAAAGAAGACATCAAGGTAAAATGAGGTCACCATAAGGACACCATAGGAATGGTGTCCTTATAAGAGGAGTAGATGAGGACAAAGACAGGCCCAGAAGGACGACCATGTGAGGACACAGGGACAAGACAGTGTCTACACACCAAGGAGAGAGATCTCCCCAGAAACCAGCCTCGGCCCCACCTGGATCTCCGACTCCCAGCTTCCAGGACCGTGAGGGACAAATGTCTGTGGTTGAAGCTGCCCATGTGCGGTAATTCGTTGCCGCAGCTCGAGCACTCATATGGAAGCCAAGGACTACAAAACAAGAAGCACCATATACCCTGGCCAAGCGGAGGTGGGAGAAGGGGTCAGATGTGAGTCCAGGAGGAGGAAAGGTCATTTGTACCGTGACTAGAAACTTCCATAGTGTGGAAGCCTTAAGCCCTCTCTTCCTTATTTATAAAAATGGGGCTTCCACTGGGAGTCCCAGAACATATCTGTCCTCTGCTCCTTTGAATGTCTCGAAGGTCGCCTTCATTTTACATAAATAAATAGCCTTTTCCAAAGAATCCCCGCGTAGAAGTGTTGCGCTGTGGTGGCATGCCTTTTTCTCTTTGACCTTCACCGTGGCATGGTGAGGTTCGTATGATCGTCTCCATTTTACGTATGGCTGAGCTCCTGTTCAAACCCAGGAATGTTCATCTGCTCGGCAGAGCTCTGTGGCTGGGCGACAGGGAGAATTAAATTGGATTTCGAGTCTAAACAATGACTGAAGGGTACATGTCCTCTGCTGCTTTCCTCAAAGTGTCTATCACCTGAGGGCTGCTTGGTGGCCTTAGGAAAGGAGCTTTTGATGCACCTGTTCAGGATAAAGGGCGCCCTGTGGGAGGGCAGGGTAGCGTTGCCGAGTCTGGCCCGCTGTCCCAGTCCCTCCCTAATGAATGCGGGTGTTAGAGCTCAGACAGCACAAGCCCCAGGCAGCGGATCAAGCAGCCACACACATAACGTGCTGCTGTGTGCACAGAATTTCTGGACACTTTCTGGGTTTCCACCTGCTGCCTCAGATTAAAGGCAGCATTGCCAGCTGCATGATTTTTGAATACAGAACAGGATAAAATAGGCTCACCCAGTGCTTTGTAACTCATGTAGTACCGTAGTCGTCTCTACTGGGATTTTTTTTCCCTTGGGTGTATCCTCCATGGTGCTGAAGATCTGAGCTGGTCATGGGTAGCTTAGGAGCCTCCATCTGGTGGCTCCCATGGTGGTGATTCGGATGGTGATGACGATGGTGATGATGCCGATACTGTTGGTGATGGTGATGATGGGGATGACGACAATGGCTCCCAGTAGCTTGGGATCCTTTACTACACGTCTGATTCTCACAAACCAGACTTCTGCATCCTTTACTTCATATAATTTTATCATTTCAATAAGACCGAGCTTGGCCATCTATTTAATTATGCAAATGGTATCCTACTCCAGGATGCATGATCTTTCAACTCTGAGCTGTTTTTTTCCCAAGAGTCTGATCACTCTCTCTATTTATTATTATTACATAATAATATTTAATTATGATGCTTACTGGTCACGATCCCCTGCTAGTCATAAGCAAAATGAGGGCGAGGATCTTTGGTTGTTTTGTTCCCAAGCAGCACATAATAGATGCTCAACAAACTCCTGATGACTTGAATCTTCAAAAAACTCCCACAAGGTGGTAAAATTATAGCTCCCATTTGCCAGATAAAGAAATAAAACAATAAAAAGTGGCCACAGTGAAAGGTAATGTGAGAACTGGAGGGCAAGCCCTCCACTGTCCATGTGCTCTTGACAGTACTTTCCCCTGAAGCTCGTTGAGTATGAATCCGTGGCTATGATCATTTGGGGATTAATGCACTTTTCACGCACACGTCAGGGTTACCTACATGCCAGAAGCCCCAACACTACACAGAATTCCCTAGACTCTTAGAACAGGAGTGAGTGTCAATGATGACATCACAGCTAAGCAGATGTGCTCCCCTGGGATTTCGACACAATGGAGACCATGGCAACCACGGACGTGTTTCAATTTCCAGACCAAAAAAAAAAAAAAAAAAAGAAAAGAAAAGAAAAAGCCAATAAGCATTTGAAAAAGCGTTTGACGTCATTAGTCATCAGGGAAACGTAAATAAAACCCACAACAAGGGCAGCACGCGTTTGAAAAAGACATATAACCACATGTGTTGGGGAGGACACAAAGAAATGAGAATCTTCCTATGTTGCTGGTACGAAGGTAAAACAATACAGTCACATTGGGGAAAAAAAAGTGTGGGAGTTTCTCAACAAGTTAAATATCAAATTACCATATGACTCAGCAATTCCACTCCGGGGCATATACCCCAAAGTACGGGAAACTGCTCGTTTTGAACAAAAACCTGTACACAGATGTTTATGGCAGGATTCGATATTTATGGCAGGATGATTCACAATAACCGAATGTTAGAAATGATCCAAATGTCCATAGTGGATGAACAGACAAACACATACGCTATATTTTATCTTGTTCTCTATTCAAACACAACAGAATATTCACACGATGTGGATGAATCTTAAAAATATTATGCTAAGTGGGGGGTGCCCGGCTGTCTCCATTGGTGGAGCATTTGACTCTTGATCTTGGGGTTGTCAGTTTGAGTCCCAAGTTGGGTATAGAGATTACTTAAAATCTTAAAAAAATATTATGTTGGTTGGACATCACACTAATTGAAAAATACTATGCTAATTGGACATGATGCTAATTGAAAATCTTATGGCAATTCACATGCTCATGGCTAATCATGATAAAAATATATATCCCACAGTAAATTTCTTCCACCTTATTGTAGCTCTAACGAACTCAGTCCTAACAGTGCTGGCCTGTGCACTTTTTAATTTCTCTGTAACGTGCAACCACAGAGGTTCAGGATTTGGACAAAATAGTGTCCTCAGAAAGTCTCAAGTCCTACGAACAAATTTCTCCTCTGAAGCCCACATTTAAAGGACACCGAACTAAGTAAACGGGAAAACATCTTACACTG
>JAPYYM010000056.1:0-15311 GCA_028534135.1 Potos flavus
CAAGGGAAGAAGACGAGAAAGAAATCTGCCTCCAAGACCCAGCCAAAATTGCTGGAATCTTCTGCTCGGTAAGTACGGTTGAAACGAAGATCTGTTTTAAAATGACAAAGATAGGAAAATAGCACGTTCTCAGCTGATATGTTTGGAGGCGCCTGTCTCTGAAGATTTGCCATCTGTCGCGTCCCCCTGACAAGGTGGGTTCTGGTGTATTCTGGTGTCGGGCCTGCGTTTCCCCCGCTCGAGGAGGGGCAGCAGGTTTGATAAACACGAACCCATTCCTCTGGGTCGAATGTCACTAACCGGATCTTCTCCGTGGGTGTAAGCAAAGCTGGTGCTCTCCCCTTCAGGGACCAGGACGTTTCTGCATTTATCCGTTAGCACACATGTCGCTCTCGGTTGTAGCTGGTGCGTCTCTCTCCCTCTGGGCTGTGAGCTCTCCGACAGCAGGAATCATGACTGATGCCCTCCTATAAAGCCCGACATCGGTCCCAGTGCAGAAATACGGTCACGTGAGCAAACGAACCAGTGATGGCCACCAAAGCCGCCCTCCCGCACACACGCACCAACCAAATGAGTCAGTTCAATTTAAAATAATCTGTTCATCGTTTAACATATTGTTACAGTTTTTTCTAAGCGCCTTCGATTCTCCTTTTCCCCAGCATCACAAATGATGTGTATAACAAACCGACTTCTGGATGGGGACTCAAAGACATTTTTCATAGACTTTTTTCCCTCTCGGTCCTCTGTCAAAGCACTTGCTATAAGGCACCGTCACCAAGAATGTATAGATTTGGGGCTCCTGGGTGGCTCGGCCGGTTAAGCATCTAACTCCCGATTCCGGCTCAGGTCATGATCTCGGCGTCGTGGACGGAGCCCTGTGTCGGGCTCCAGGCTCAGCACAGAGTCTGCTTGAGATTCTCCCCTCCCTCCGCCCCTCCCCCCACTCCCTCTCACATGCGCATGCGCTCTCTCAAATACATAAATACATGAAAGAATTACAGATTTGTCTCCCTCGACGTGAGGTTCACAAGAGCAGGTGAGCTCTGACAAGCCCCTGTCTCTGCAGCCTCGGTGGCCCTGGGACAGACTGGGGCTCGGATGGTGCCGGGGGCAGGGGTGAAGGTAAGGCACCACCACGTAAGCTCGCACCTGTGGACACCGTCGTCGTGAAGATTCTTTCCCCTCGTCCACTCACTCTTTCCGAGGCTACACTGTGTGCAAGTTTGGGAACTGACAATGCAAATCACCAAATGCAAAAGGACGGATAAGGGCCGATGATGGTAACACTTTCTTCCAGAGGTGGAAGCGATGGGGGAGAAAGGGGCCTTTGTTTCTAGAAGGATCTCAGAAGTTAGAGGAGTTCTGCTCTGAACAAGGAAAACATCTGACGTTTTCAATTTGAAGATACAGCCGTGCACACAGTCACTGAACTGTGTGATGTGGATACACTCAATTATTTATATCTGCAGCAAGAATTCTGTGGGAAAAGCTCTGTGTTCAGGTTCTCACTGAGCAGATCACGATTTCTTTTTTTGACAGATTTCTGTGTTTGCATTTACCGCCCCAGGCGGCCGCCCAGAAACCCAGGAGAGCTGCTTTTCATCGGAAAAATACGCGGTGGCCACACTATGCTGTAGATTTCCTCGATTTTTTCCCCATCTTTGGCTAATGGAAGAATTGACCTTGTGGGGGCTTTCCGTGCGGTAGAGACGTGGCTGAGGCTGGTCCCCAGAGCAGCGGTCACACGGCAGGCTGTCCTGTCCAAGGAGGCCGCACTCCTGCCTACGGACCGAGCGCCGGCCAACGCTTTCCCACCAAAGCTTTCAGGAAAGGCTGTCCAATCTTGGGAGCATTGGCAAGCTAGTAGTGAGTTAAAAATTATTAGCTGGACTCTTGTGTGCCGGGAACTTCTGCCCTGGCCCATCCCGCGGCCGAGAGGTTCCTCGGACAGCCCTTATCTCCTGCGACTTCACCGCGAGTTTTCAAATCTCCTTGTAACAGCTCGGCCGGCTTTCTTTCCTCACCGGACCATCCCAGCCCGTTCCTGGCCAGCTGTGGGACTCAGCTTCTAAAATGCAAGCACGATTGTTTTACTCTTTTGCCTAAGAACCTTCCAGGGACCCAGGCTAAAGTACCAGCTCCCCGGGTTTGCAAGGGGCACCCCGACTCGTCCTGTGGGCACCCGCTCCTGCCTTGGACAAGCCGCCCTGTGCGCTTGCTGCAGCCACGCTGAGCTGCCGCAGACCCCCTGTGCTCTGTCTGTCTCCTGGTCCCTTCTCCTTCTGCCTGCTCTGTGTTCACGGATGCCCCGCCCGCCTCGCTGCAGCCCTGCCCTCCCTCTCTGCACGCGGTGACCACACTGACCGCGCAGCTTTGCACCCCTCGGGGCAATGTCAGGCCAAGCGCAGGTGTCCTGCGGTCAGCGGCTCCCCACCGATGGCCGGCCGAGAGCCTGCGGCTTGGGGAGCAAGGCTGGAAGGCCCGGGAGCACTCACGGTTATGGTCCGGGGAGGACCAGCAGGCTGAACAAGCCGGGTGGAAGCGAGCATCCGGGGACAGCTGCGGGCAGGTGTGGGGTCCGCTCCGAGCCACAGTGGGCCCTGCTCCCCGCCAGTTCCCAGGCTGGGGTGCCTGTCTGTCTGCATGGGGGGGCGGGGCACTGCGGCCAGGGGGACAGGATGGGAAGCCAGGGCAGAGGAAGGACAGAGGGAAACCGCGCTGGAGGATCTCACGCGCATCCCAGATCACGAGCGGGGCTGGCGGTCGCCGTGCCCGCGGCTGAGGAAGAGAGGCGGCGGTGAAACTGAGGCACACAGGCCTGCAGGGAAGGGCAGGGACACGTGGGCAGTGGGACAGAGACCCCACCGGGGAGGCGTGCTCCCAGTGACCGGCACAGGAAGGCACCGGTGAGGGCGCGAGCAAGGAAGACGAAAACCAATGGGGGAGAACCGCAAATGGTGAGTAACCTGGTGTGTTCATCTCCTAAATCCCGAGGGCGGGCCACCTGTGGAGAGTTCTCGGAATTCAGGTGGAAAGCCAGAGGAAGGGGAGGCATTTGCTGTGGTCCCTGTGTCTCCAGCACGCCACTCAGGCCTCCGCTCCTGATGGCGCACGTTCCCGTGGCCATGTCCAGTGAAGACGCTTGAAGGCTTCCGGGAGATTTTATTTCTTTTTTAAATAAGCTGTTTTTTAAAAGCAAAGGGGCGTGTGTGTGTGTGTGTGTGTGTGAGTGTGTGTGCATCTTGTGGTGTAACAAGGGCTTTGTAGGAAAAATCTCTCCAATCTTTCCCTCCTTCCCCTTGCAAAAAAATGGGAAAAGTTTTTATTTGATTGAAAGGGTTGGCAACCTCCAAGTACAGCGGTGCTGCTTGGAGACCTGTATGCAAATCTACGTCTAGTCAGTCACAAACCCTTGCAATGAACGATTTCTCATAACCGTAATCCCTGTCCTGGGAGGTTTTTCTTTCTCTGAAATACATGAGTTGTACCTCAGGAAAAATAAAACGTACAACCTACCATTTTTGAATCATCAGACAAACCTCTAAAAATCGATTTCGAGCCAACACGCAGTTTAGGTCAGACCGGATCATTAGGGTTGCTGTAAAAACCGCTTTCTGGAATTATTTTAAACACCTACCTCCGTGTGTTCAAAACAAAATGAAGACGGCAGACTCAGGTGTACATTTCTGGACCTTTGACCTCGTGGTTTTCAAGGATCTTCGTCAGTTTCTTTTGCATGTGTAGAATTTAAGGCATCGGCTCTCCTTGCTTTTGGCTTCACACCATTTTTACAAGCTCTATAAATAGAAGATATTGATGGTTTTTAAAAAGAGTGTTCCCTGTCTTGCATTTTCTCCAGCGAGGAGGGAAGTAGGGGAGTGTGGGTTTCTATCTACAGTGACAACTGCCCTTCGCCTCGCGAGCGAATTTCCATTCCTTCAAAAGAATCAGACACAAAAGGAACGCATCCAGCTTGTTGAGACAGAATCTCTTGAAGGTGGCTTCCCTTCTAGTTTAAGCCACCCCGACTTCTTTTCTCTCTCCCCCACCGGGGTGGCGATCCACGTTCGTGCCCGGGCTGCCTTCGGAATAATGCGCGGGGCTCCTAGAGCTTCTGAAAGATCCTTAAGAGCAGAGTGCAGACGTGGCTTCCCCCAGAACAGAGGGGGGCTCGTCGCTGATAATTGGAGCCTCCCCCGGGCCCAGGGGTGCGGGAATCAGTCGCTTCCTGAACAGAGCCTCCCTGTCACACCGCTCTGCCTCTCAGCTTCCGGGGGACTCATAAATATGCGTTTACAAATTCGTCCCCACAGCGGGGAAAAAGCATAAATCCCTATAAGCTCTCTCGATGCCAAAAGTAAATTGTATAGCGCTTGCCACGAAGATGACTCGTTTCTCTTTCTCCAATGGAAACAATGTAGCCTGCGTTCTGAGTCCCAGATTCCCTCTCCCTCTTTCCCACTTGATTTTGTGACCTCGAAAATGTCTCCCAGTGACAATGCTTCTTTAGCCTGCGTCCTGTCCGTGTTCCCCAAATCACACTCTGTTCGCCGGCATCGCGTTTATGCCTCTGTCTACAATATTCATTTTAACGCCCTACGCGACGCAGGACTCGTCACGTTACTGCTTCCGGAGGCCGCTGAAAGTATCTGCTCTTTGCAAAGCATTACTAAGGAGTTTCTGTGAGTTGCAAAAATCGAGGTAAGGATCATGCCTTTTCTCAACTGTAAGACATGCAAGATGGTATCACGAATGACGTCTATGACCAATAATAGCAAAAAAAAAAGGTAGGGGGAGAAATTAGCCAGCGTCCTTCCTCAGTCCCCTCCCAGATGCCCGCCCCTCCCCCACGCCGCCATCTGTGCTGGCTCTTACCGTAGATTTCTCCATCAACAAAGCCCCGCCTATTGATTCTGCTTGAATTCACTACCCCGGCTCCCCTCCCTCTCCTTGGGCCCCCAGAAGACACGATTCCTAATGGTGATCCCTTTGTCTGCGGAGTGAGGGTCTGAAAAACCATGTCCACCCCCTTCCTGGGCTGGATCTCCAGTGTCCTGGGGTTTCGAAGATTCACTCAGGTTACAAACCGGGAGAAAAATTCAGGGTCTGCCCTTTCCGATTTTTTCCAGCGGTTTCTAGAACCCACATAAGAATGAATTCGACTCAGGTGGCATGTCGCCCAGGAAAATCAGGACGCCCTTCCCAGCAAGTCCCGGGCTGGTTAGAAACACGACTTCATCACACAATCAGCATTTTATTAAAAAATTAATGCCTGTGAAATGAGTTTTTGATACAAAGCTGCGTAGCTGTGACTTTTTTCTTTTTTTTTGGTTTTAAAAACATTCGTCTCTTCAATAATTCATCTTTGATTTCTTTAGCCTTACTAAATATTAAGCAGGTTAAAGTTAAATATTTGAAAACCCGGTGCAGCTCGGGCACCTCCGAGAAGGTACATGGCGAGCGCTCCGGCGTCCCCGCCGCCTGGTAGCCTTCCCCGAGACGAGGCGACGGGGGCTGTTGGTGGCCGTGGGTCAGGTGTTTTCCTTGCTCGGCTCTTACCTGTCGGGCAGGACAGGTTCCCAAGCGCGCATCCTCGCCTTGGAGCTGCAGCCAGTGTCCCAGAGGGTTGCCTGTGATTGACAGCAGAAACGGGGATTCCAGAACATGGGCGGCCCCGCACCTTTTCTCAGCAGCTGGGCCTCCCAGCTCAGGGGCGAGAGGGTGAGCGGAGATGCCTTGACCGTGGTCCACGATCGGCTCGGCAGCCTGGCCGGCTTATCAGCCCCCGCCCCCCCCAGCTCTTGTTTGCTCGCCCTGACCACTTGGTGGTCGCCACATTCCCTCCCCAGTCTGGCTCACGGAGGCAAAGGCAAGGTCCCTTTCCTGCTGAATAATCGACACGATCTCACCTGAGTTGATCTGAGCTCAGAGATGTAAATTCCTTTCCTCTCTGGCCCCTTGATAACACACACCTTTTAATTATTAGCAGTATTAGTTTCCAGTAGGCTGAGAAATTAATCTTAGAATGCATGCTTGGGACATAACTTCCAGAGTAATTTTTCTCAGGTGATTTCCACGCGGGCTATCTGCATGGCTGCGTTTCTGGGATGCCTTGTTAAGACTGATGACAATTACTACGCTATCGATGTTTAAAAAACGTCTTTGCCTCGCAGATAATACATGCATATTGACTGAGAGGTGGGGGGCGGGGCTTTAAAGTAAGTGTGTTTGGTTTTCAATGCCCAGAATAACAGAAACAAATGCTTATTCTAAAAGGCCAACAAGAAACCTCAGTCCCAACACAGAAGACTCGCATCTCCTGTGCAAAACAAACACCAGAGAACGAATCCGCGAAGGTCAAACCCTGCTGTGCCGACAGTTCTAAAACCAGCCCCAGACACTATTTCTACCTACTGCAAGAGAGTAAACTTGACCATATCTCAATTCGACCTTCTGATTCGCGAGCCTCCATAGGCAAGCCCAGGATGTCATCCCCGGGGAAACAGGGGGAAGGGAGCACGGCTTCGTGAAGCCTGTAGGTCCTGGGACAGCAGGGGTGGCGCTGACCCTAGCCGGGCTTCCCTCCTCCTCTCCCCTTCCTCGTCCTCAGAACTCCAGCAGCTCTGGGCATGCAGATTTCTGATGCTCTATCAAACAGAGGCTTCTGATGATGGCAACAGAGCTTTTCAGGAGGTGGGAAAAGCTGTAGGCGCAGACTGGACTGGAAACACAATGAAAATGCTAATAGGGGACTCAGATCCCACTTTCATGTTTTATTAATGACATCTGCACCATATTTGTAAAATAATTTGCATAATATGTTAATTCTCCTAGAGAGGGGGGAATGGGAGCTCATAATAGCATAGGAAATCAGCACTTTCCCCCACTATACTGGAGCCTCATAATGCTTCAGATTGTATTTTTTTTTTAAATAGAGATCCTTATTGGGCTTAGGTTACATTTAAAAGTCAGTCAAGATTAAAATTTTAAATCTACTTTTGGGGATATAGACGCATTAGTAAATGTTCATCATGGCTTCAGACCCTGTGTAATAGTTTTGTTTTAAAGACGTAGGAAACACTCATCAGCAACCGAGCCGCCCGGGAAATGAGATGCAAGAGGGCTCCCCGGAGCTCACAAAGGCACCAGGAATCTGGTCCTCCTACCGACAGGAGGCTTCCCAGAGTTCCACTCCTTGTATTCATCAATTCCCTATGCTGACATTTCTTTGCATATAACTTGGGAATGCCACACAACGGCTCCTTTCTTAGGTAGAGGGATCTGTCAGAATTGTTCTAGAACTTTCTAGGGAGGCAATGGAAATGCCGGGCCAAGGAACCAGTTTAAGGAAAAAGACTTCAGGGCAGCCAAGTGCCCCCGTGCACATGATAAAGTGGGAGAGATGCTGATGCAGGGAGCTTGAGTGACACCAGGGAGGGTTTTGTTTCGGAGATGCTGGGTTACGACTCTGTGGACAGTCCCCTGTGCACAACTGAGCTTCGCCTTTTTAAAGTTTAACAAGTTAGCCTTTATCAACACTAATGAGAGCTGGTCACGGAAGTATGCCCATTTCAAGGTTTTTAAAAAATAAAATTTGAATTCTCCTCATTCCCCATCCACTGAAGTTAGCAAAGTGCATTTGTAGATGACCTTGCAACTCGCAAGCCAGCATGCTAGGTGGAATCCTCGTGATCAGAAACCTACAGAGGAGGCTTTCCAAAGCACCTTCATCAGACCCAGAAATGCTTAGTCACTGGAAACCTTGGGCAGATTTTCCTCTGCATCCATTGCTGTGAACTGATGAGGATCAAACAGAACATGGGAGATCCTTCTCTTTCTGCCTTTGAATTCCAGAGGATGCTACTTACAGAATCAAGGCAGGATTTAAATGTGGCCGCGTATGTAGGGGAGACAACCAAAGACTCTAAAAGGTACAGAATAAAGGAAGAAAGAATTTTTTTGGTGCTCTGCTTACGTCGTCCTGTATATCACGAGTGTGGTGCTCATCCAGGGGCAATACCCGCTGGGAGGAAAAGGTTGGATTCCTCAACGTTGGTCCAAATGAAAGACTTGTCATGTAGTTACTTTGAGAGATGTCCCAAGTACATGGCTTCTTGCTTCACCTTTAACATCCCGTGAATTTCAAGCTCTTTTCAGGATTTAGTTATTCGAGTCACTGCATGAGGTTAAACACACACATGAGCAAATTTCACCATTCCTTTCTTCGTTCACTGGACAGCTCCCGCGGGCGCAGACACCGTGCTCCGTGATAGGACTGGCGTTGGTGAGGGCTCCTCTCTGAAGGCCGGGAGAATGGCTTTCTCCCTACACTACTTCTCAGTGTCAAGTTTCTGAGGCTGAATTCTAAGCAGGCCTTGCCTTCGACAACCTGATTTCTTTCTTTGAAAATGGGGAAGTGATACGGGATGTTCAGTATTTTGGCTCCATTTCTGAGGGTAATAATTGCCTAGGTGAATGTTGGCCGGGTTTGAAGTGACTAACTGACCACGGAACCAAGAAGCTACCGTGAAGACTGTGGGACCCCTAGCAGTACTTTCAGCAACGGAACGAAATCCTCTACTGGAAATGTCAACGGATTTATGGGTTCTTCAAACACCTTCCCTGATAATTCCCCTGAAACAGGCCAAAGACTGACACCAACATCAGTTCTGGGGGAAGGCTGTGCTTTCATCCAGGCTCACCCCTGACATTGGGGGCAGCACTGAATGTGCGTGTTGGAATCCTAACCCCCAAGACGACAGTATTAGGAGGTGAGGGCTTTGGAAGGTGATAAGGTCATCAGGGCAGAGCCCTCTTATTTGGGATTAGTGTCCTTATAACAGAGACCCCACAGAGCTCCCCGACCCCTCCCACCATGTGAGGACATAGCGAGAAGTCTGCAGCCAGAAGGGATCCCTCACCTGTCACCCCAATCTCAGATTTCCAGCCCCCAGAAACAATCAATTTCTGCTGTTTATAAGCCACTCTGCCCGTGGTATGTGGTCACAGCAGCCCAAACAGATTCAGACAGCAACAAACTGCTAAATAAAATGCAATCTATCATCTACCTTGACAAATAGATGTTTATAATTACAGAATAAATTAGGCGTGCGTAGGTCTAGCTATTCTGATGATGGGGTAGACATGTTTGGGTTGGTAATAAAATAGTCACATACAAAATTAATAAATTATTATATATTTATTTCATACAATCTTCCCTGCCTTTATTTGAAAAAAAAAATCACTAATTATGGTGCTGTAATGGAGATGTTTTTCACATTGTTTGTGTTCTACTGATGATAATGGCATGTTAAGCGATCTTTCTTGGACCAACAAAGTTTTAAGATTTTTGTAGACAGTGTTTGTTACTTTAATTTGGAAAGATACCACACGGCTGAAGCAATAGAAACTGAAATTATAAATAAAATTCTTAAGGCAATGCATAGATTTGGAAATAAACTGTGAGCTCTACACATCACATTTGAACAATATAATGTGGTTATATGGGATGAATCATTATTATTGCAGAAAATATAAAAATATTTTAATTTTATCCTATAAATGTTATTTACATTGCAATTTCACTTGAATTTTCACTTGTAGCTGGATCCACCAAAATATTTCTTTAGTTCTTTCAAATTTTTCACTGAGGGGAAAATTTTAATAAAACCAAAAACAGAAAAATGTCGTTCATGGTAGAAGAGTCTCCTTAGAAAATCATTTCAGGATTACGTACCCAGGAATTTTCCTCACGATGGTCGTGCAAAATACAAACCACAAATTAATGCGTGGCAAGAGAACGCATCAGAATTTTTAAGCAAGTTGAAAAGTGCTTTTGGAAATATCGTAAAACTCTTATTAACTCCTTTTATTAAAATAATGCACAACTTCGTGTTCAATATCCATTGAGTTCTCACGTAAAAAATGAGCATCCTGTTCCAATCTTGTAACATTTAGACCTACGTATATACAAACTGAAGAGTAACTTGACTTATCCGATGTTGCAAAATGTTCCTCTATACATCGTATCCAGCCATTGCGACATCCACACTAATTCACAAATACCTTCGAAACACAAATCGGTACCTGAAGAGAAGCAAGGTATGGAAGTTCCTCATTCCTGGGGAATGACACTTCATTATGCAAGAGTCTGTTGCATTTGTGCTGAGAAGGATTTGACAAGCTAATTAATTTGTTTTTTCTTTTACCTCCGTCTTTCTGCCTCAAATCCCCTCTGCGCTGAGACGTGGCGTATCTACCTTCCGTGCCGGTGGCTCAACACGAACCTTCGTGCTTTTAGCTGTGTTTTAGGTCAAGGACGCAGTGGCGATGTTGAGGAGGCGTTCCTGGGAATCGCTGCTACATGATGAGCTCTGGGGGGTTCTGGGTTGCCCCGAGACCACACTGACAGCCCCCATAGCTGGACAGGAGTTGAGAACCCTGCAGACTAAGGTAGGGGCTCTTGGGCCGGCCGGCCGGCCGTACCATTCCGTGTCCGCGGATGGCCACGCTCTCCCGCCCCCGTTACATCATGAGAACTGACCCGTTCCAACGATGGCCAACTTTTAAATATCTGGTTAATGGTCTGAGGCTTTGCTTCTGAAATCTCAAAGCTACCTCTGCAAATTCAAAGAGAAATACCAGAATCCAGCCAGAAAGGGAGCTGTGCCTCTGGCCTCCCGCCTGGAGCTGTCCCGGCTTCCGAAAGCAGCTCGGGGCCTCGGCACAACCCTCTGACTCTGGAGGGGGGACAGGTGGGGGCCGAGAAGAGAAGGCAAAATAAGCTCGAGGAACCAGCATCGATCCGTAACTAGAAAACAAACACGAATCTTGGGTCGCGAGCAGCGGCGGTTTCGGAGGAGCCGTGCATGGATCTCCGTGGCTAGGTCGTCAGCTCCATTCGGAAGGAAAGTCAAGGTCGCTCATCTTTGAATCCTCAGGGGTTCGTCCCGGGCCTGGGAAACAGCGGGCATGCCGGAACGGCCTGCCGTTCACGGAGTCCCTGCAGCCTGTGAATTGCAGCTGCTCTAAATGCCACATTAAGCTCTCCCGACAGCCACCATGTCCCGGGGCGTCGGTTTTGTACCCCCTCCTCCTCTTTTTCTACCAAACAGGCAGAATTTCGGGAAGACTCATTTAGTGACGTTCACCTTTCCCGAGACACTGGCTCTATAACATAGGCTGGGCTTGGGCTCCTGGCTTTGGATTTTTGTTTTTTATTTTTTGATACAGCCTATATTACGTTAAAGTCTTTAAACCAGAGCTTGAAACAGAAACAGCCCAGAGTTCTATTATCGTGGACCAGGAATGGTTACAAAAGACAAATGTTCTACTTTCTACCGATTTTCAAAAAGATGGACTGAACGTTCAGCACATCAGAGCAATGGTACCCATGGTGGCTGTTCTCCCGCATTGAAGTGATAAGCTTCCAAAACCCCCACAGGCCAGGTTATTTCAGTACATTCTGGGGCCTCGGGTGCTGTTAGATCTTCCATCCATGTCTGAGCCTAAGCACCTTAGGCAGGGCTCAAATACAGTAGTTGCTCAATAAATGCACGGGGAAGAAAGCAGTGGAACCATGGAGGAAAGCAGAGGGATGGGAATCAGGGATGAACGGAGAAGGGCTGCTCCCTGCCCCCCATAAGCGGCAGCACCAGCTCTCAGACTGTTTTCAAGCTCTCGCTTTGCGGGCATAGTCATCGAATTTCAGAATATCTGTGCCTAGCAGGGAGCACGTTAACCCCACACCCCTGAGTCTTAGGGGTCCCCACTGTCAATATTCCTATCCAGCAGGTCCAGAGTGCGGTCCAGGAGCCTCCTCACAGGACGCAGGTGCCAGGGATGCGGGTGGCCCGGGGACCGACACAACAGAATTGTCGCTCTGTGACGGGAAACTTTGAGCTCCCAACGGCACCGAGGTCCACACTCTGGGACCCGCTTTCTGAGAAAGACTGTGCGTGGCTTCGCTTTCAGTTGCCCCGACAGCCCACCTCTGCCCCTAGTGGGGTAGCCTTCCCATCGGGTTCTCTAACATTTTAAGGGAAGAATTAAGTTGACCCCTGTTTATCTGTCCACCAGGGTTTATGTTTCTGTCCCCAACCAGTAATTAAGGCCATCTGCTTCCACGCTCGCGACTGTCATTGTCATCTCCTGCCGCCCGGCTACCGGCCAGAGCCCGCTCTCCGTGCAGTAATATCGAGGTGGATAATTGAAGGGATGCTCTAATGCAGACAGTCCAAGTTCCATCTCCGGACGCAATTAACGACTAGCTACAATAAACGTTTTAGTGAGGTCTTACCTCAATATCACGTCTGATGTTGATGAAAAGTTGCCTCAAGCTCTATGTATATGAAAGCTATTTATGCAGTTTTCCTGGAGTGGTGGTGATCAGGCCATCCAGTGAGGTGTCCAAGTCTCGCCGGGCAGGAGCTGGCATAAGGAGAGCGGTCTCCCCTTCTCAGAGCGGCGGGATGCCCCCACCCCCCAAGGGACAGGCCCTGCAGCGTGGGCTTGCTGATCCCCCGCGGGGCTGCCACAAAGCTCAAAATGTGGGTTTAATTTAGGCACTCCGCTGCTTCACCTGCTCTGTTTCATATGCACTGAATCGTTCCTATGATGTTTGTTTGCTTGTTTTCTTCCATTTTGTTTGCAAGGTGTCTTTGCTCCTTTTCGGAGAGAGGAAAGGTAGGCATTCCTGAAAAGCTGAAGTTTTATGGCGGTAAAGGGCAAAATCGTGCCGTGTCATCTTACTATTAATTGTTAATATGACACATCAGACAGGGAAAGAGTCCTCCCTGGTAAGCAGGAACAAGCCTCGGGCGCGGACCCCGTGGCACGCAGGGGCGGCCCAGCAAGGCAAGACCTCCCCTGCCAGGCTTGTCCTGTTTCTACCCATCTTCCCCTCCCCTCCCGCTTGTCAGAGGGGACCTGGAAGGCTCCTTCTGCAGGAATCTCGTGTTTATCCTCCATGGAGTGCTGAGCTGCCCTCTTCCAACCTCTTCCCACATCACTCCTCCTTGGCTTCCCCTGCCTCTGAGCTCACGGCTCCCAACCCAAATGCCCAGCTGCAGAATCTCTTCAATTTCCAGAACACATCGTAACGCTCTGCTGCTGCAGCAGAAGTCTTGGGTAAATATTAGACAAGTTGAGAGCATGAGATTGTATCTGGAGTGTTAGCTGTCCTCAAGGAAGATGAGCAAGCGGAAGGTGGGATAATACCTGTGTATCTCGACTAGAAAGCTCTATTACTAGAAAGTAATGCGGGTTGTCTAGACTCCTTTCTTTGTCGATCCTTGGTTATCGCATTAGCCACAGTTTCCACCTGTTACTCGAAAACTCCATTCCATGGGCAAATAGGTTGCAAGTTGCAAAGCCCCTTGTCTTCTCAGGCACCGGATATGGAGGCTCAATGAGCGGGAAATACACCTGTAACATACCGAGTCTCGTCTGTTCCTGTAGGATGCCCCCGCATTCCGTGTACCCCCAGGATGGGAAGAAAAATAGTGCCCATTAAAAATGACACAAGGCTCTCTTCATTTTAAATTTCTGATTTCTACTTGTTGAGGTTTTCAGGATCTTAGGAAGGCATAATTGACATGCAATAAACTGCCTATCTTAAAAGTACACAGTTTCACCTGTCACATATGGGTTTATCTGAGAAGTCATCGCCTCTATGGGGAAAGTGAACTCACCCATCACCTCCAAATGCCTCCTTATGCCCCTCTGTGATTCTGCCCTGGCATCCTTCCCCTCCACGTCCACCCTTCTTCCCATGGAAAGGTTCATCTGGTTCCTGTCTCTATAGATCAATTTGCTGGAACTTTATTCTCTGGAATCATACAAGTCCCTCTTTCTACCTGACTTCCTCCTCGTAGCTTAGTTACGTTAAGATTCATCCATTTGTATGTATGTGTGTATCACCTGTTCGTTCATTCATGGCTGAGTGGTGGTCCGTTGTGCGAATAGACCAGTTTAGCTACTCACCTTTGATGGGGTTTCGGGCTGTTTCCACTTTTTGGATATTAGGAAGTCACCTGCTATAAATAGTCTTGCACATTCTTACATGAAAGTATGCTTTCACTTCTTTCATTTTATGACCAAACATATAGCGTATCTTGGTAAATATTCTGTGTGCGTTTGAAAAGCCTATATATTCTGCTTGGTCCATAATTGCCAGTTAGGTCAAGTTGGTTGGCAGTGTTGTTCAAATCTTCTCTGTCCTTGCCAATTTTCTATCTGCTTGTATCAATTATTGAGAGATGGGTATTGACATCTCTGGCCGTGGATTTTTCCATTTCTTCTTGCACGTCTATGAGTTCTTGCTGCACGTACTCATAAGTTCTCTTAGGTGCAAAAACCATTAGGATTGTTGCATTCCCTTGGTGAATCGATTCCTTTACCATGATCAAATGAGCTTTCTTAACCTTTGAGTGTTTGGTTGTCTGAACTATCGAGGGTTCTCGCTGCCCCGTCATGCCGCACGAACAGCAGCTAAGCCACGTGCGATTCGGGGAAGGGCACCTGGCTGTCAGTGCCTGGCAGTTGCGTAGGAACCTCAGAAATGCTACAATGCAGAACATCAGTGTGATCGGTGTGTGCTTAGAACTGATGACACATGGACATTATACCAGGTTTGTGAAACTGATTACTTTTAATGGAAATCTTCCAGGAATATTCTCTAGCAAGTCTTTCATTCACCTCGGGTTAAAGTCTGTTTCAACGGTGCAAACTCTTCTTAGCTGTCCTGTAGAGTGACATGGGAAATGGGAAATGTCGATGTGGGCTCAGTGTGTCAGAGATGGGGAGCGGTGTTTGGGCTTCTCCCTGAAGGGACGATGACTAAATCTTGGGCTCCGGCTGTCTGCCCCGCGTGGATGCTTTCCTGCCTGCGCCAACCTGGAGGGCTCTGCGTTTATTTTGTTAAAGACGTGCTTCCACTTTGTAATTCTGCCTGCATTCTGGCCGTCTCTGCAGGGAGGTCCCGAGCACTGCACACGGAAGATGCCCCAAATTGAAATAGCTATTTTCCCGGCAGACTCTGCTCCCCAGCACCTACGCTCATTCTCGGGTAATCAAATGAGCGTGGATACGACCACATCCACGCATGTGTGTGTGCATGTACGCACACACTCACACACACACACTCACACAACGCTCCACATTCATTCTGTCCTCCATGGTCTTTCCCAAACTCCCCCGTGAGCCTCATCTCTCATGTTTCCCCTCCCTCCTCCTCTCCTTTCCCAAGGAACCCCTGTGCTCCGGGACCCCCTGAAATTCTCCATTATGCCTCAGGCGTGCGTTTTCCTTTC
>JAPYYM010000560.1:0-14531 GCA_028534135.1 Potos flavus
CCACAGGCCTGAGACCATAATCCTGAGGCCACAGGCCTGAGACCATAATCCTGAGGCCAATGGCCCGAGACCATAATCCTGAGGCCACAGGCCTGAGACCATAATCCTAAAGCCATAGGCCTGAGATCATAATCCTGAGGCCACAGGCCCTGAGACCATAATCCTAGAGCAATAGGCCTGAGACCATAATCCTGAGACCAGAGGCCTGAGACCATAATCCTGAGGCCACAGGGCTGAGATCATAATCCTGAGGCCACAGGCCTGAGACCATAATCCTGAGGCCACAGGCCTGAGACCATCATCCTGAGGCCTCGGCCCTGAGATCATAGACCTGAGACCAGTTTTAACTCAGTTTTAACTCCAGCAGGAAAATTCAAGAAGAGGAAAATGTTACAGAAATCACTGTAAATCTGCTTAGAGAAATATTCAGCAATAATTAGAAATGGTAATTATTAGACTCCATAGACTATTGAAAATAAAGTTAAAGCGTATTTACTACTGGACACACACCAGAAACAAGGATCATTAAGCTCAGGAGGAGCTGGGATTATTTAGAATTTTTCCAAAATGTTCCATAGCAATCTCATTTCCTTTACTAAGTGAAGAGGGAGATTAGTGTTATTTTTTTCTAATTGTTTTAACTTTGCATTTTATTTTATAGAGACTTGAAGCTCAAATTTGTTACTTTTTTAATGTTTGTGTTAGTAGCAGAACTGAAAAAGCAGAAAACGCTGAGGGAGCCAGGAGGCCGGGAAGCCATCGACCTGTGTGGAGTTCCCACGCGGTGCGTGTCTCGGAGCTCGATCCTACGGTCTGCCCCCGAGCCAGGCCACCGTCTCGGCCTCTTCTTGGAAAGGCCGGCCCCGAGCGCTTGTAGCAAGAACAGACCAGAGGCTGGGGCCACGAAGGCGGAGGGTGAATGAGGAGCAGAGGGAAGGCTGCAGAACCCTGAGCCACGGGGAGAGGCCCACGTCTCACCAGGGAGAGGCCGAGGTACCCGGCCCGGCGTCCAGCCGTGCCAGAGAACATTCTGGGTTTGTCACGACGGTCACCATGCCTTTGCTGGGTTAATGTTTCTCCCACCCAACGTCTCGGGGTGTGGGGGGTTATGCCTGACGACTCCCCCGAGGTCGTACAGTCTTACCAAACCATGGCAATACCCCCCGGTTGCGGTAAACCAGCCAGGGGTCCGGACAGGCTTGGCCGGCCCCGAGCTCCTGACACGCTCTCTGCGCCGGAGGTCCGAGCACGCCCTCCGTGCCCCCACAGGTGGGGGAAAGGCTGGAAAAGCAAGGACACAGTCTGCAGTGGCGAGAGTGCGGTCACAGCCCTCACTCGGTGCCACGGCCCCATCCCCCTTCTGCCACCCACACCAGGACACACGGAGCTGGAAGACACAGGAGCAGAAGTCAGCGAGCACTCGGCGTTTCCATGACACCAGTGACCGGAGCAAGTGGCCCGGCCGCCGGTCGCATGCACCCCATCTCCTTGCTGCATGCAGACCTGGCCCCCGAGCTCATGCTGCGATCGCGGATGGCCTCCAGCCTCTTGCCCGTGGTGCTCTCCAAGCTCCAAGACATGCTGCTGGTCTGGGCGCCATGGGTCCCAAAGGCACAGACAGGACGGCAGACGGCCTCACCCACAGCCCTCCGTGGGGCCACCGCAGTGTTGGTCTGCCCACCCCAGTCGCTGGACGCTTGAAGAAAGCTCTCCGTTGGTGTCCCTGGCTGACAACACAGGGGACTATCAGGTGGCAGGCTCTAAAGGTGACCCGATGGGGAGCTAATCAGGTGCAGGCTCTGCTCTGGAAAGAAAGCTATGTGCATGGACACAGTCACTAAGCAGAAATAACTTTAGGTCCTTGCACGGATAACGTCTCGTGCATCTAAGCTTCAGCGATCAGTTACCGCGAGAAGAAACTGACAAGACCCATCACCACCCTTCCTCCACCTCTACCTGGCTGTGAAAACTGGGACCCTCGAGCCTGTGCAAGTGACCACAGCACATCGCCGCCCCGGGGACGCGCCGCTCGGCCTGGACGGTCCCCTGTGCAAGTGACCACAGCACATCGCCGCCCCGGGGACGCGCCGCTCGGCCTGGACGGTCCCCTGTGCAAGTGACCACAGCACATCGCCGCCCCGGGGACGCGCCGCTCGGCCTGGACGGTCCCCTGTGCACACTGCTTACTCCCCGGCACACAGTGGAGGCCCCGTGCACACCGGGCACTTCCTGCCCGCACACACTGAAGGTATGTGCGCACTAGTGTTGGGGCTCTGTTCGTGTTAGATACCCTGCGACACCTATGGAATGTTCACAAGATAGAAAGCTAAGAACTGTGACTTTATAGTTTTTATAAAAACCGAGAGAAAACATTTGCCAATTATACATCTGATCCAGGACTTGTATCCTGAATAAACACAGAACTCTCAAAACAGTATTAAGGAAAGAAGCAACCCACTTTTTTTAATGGGCAAAATATTTCCGCAGGCATGTCGCCGAAGGAGCTGTACGGATGGCGAGCACTCAGCCTCGCTGGTGGTCGGGTGGGGCCAGTGAACGCCACGGGGAGACCTGCGGACGCAGTGCCGGAGGAGCTGGAACCGGAAGACGGTCATGCTAAGCGCGGCCGAGGACACGGAGACAATGGGATTCTCCTCGGCTGCTGATGGGAACATACACCGTGCAGCCTTTTTGGAAAGCACTTCCGCGGTATCCCAGGAAGTTAAACCTACAGCTGCCATCTGATCCGCTTCCCCACTGTAGGTGTTCCCCCGAGAGAAGCGAGGGCATATGTTCAGACAGAGACGTGTACGCACATGGTCGTTTCCTCTTATTTGTAAGCGCCAACATGGCCGTCGGCGGGGACGGGAGAAGCGAACCCGCCCATCCACGCGGCGGGATGTCGCTCTGCAGGAAGAATGAGCTGGTGACACAGGCGAGAGCTCGGATGAACCCCAGAATCATCTTCCTGAATAACAGAAGCTAGACCAAAAAAAGGCAGACTTTCTGATTCCATTTACATAAAACTGAAGGGAATGAAACTAGCACATACTCCAGTTCCCAGACACCTGGGGGCGGGAGTCGGGGGGGGCAGGGACTGGAGGGAGGGTTTGCAAAGGGCCACAAGGAAACGTGCACATGAACAGACCCGTTCACGATCTCGATTGTGGTGGGAGCTTAAGAGACATACGCTTATGTCAAAATTCACCAAATGACACATTTTTAATAAATAAATTTAAAATTTAATAAATAAATAAAGCTGTTTCCAGAAGCAGCGTATCTGGTAGAGAAAGGGCTTCACACACGAACAATGAGAAAATATGAGTCCGTAGTCTACGCGCAAGCTCGGGGAGTCGCCGTGCGTGCACGGCAATGGGGTGTGCGCCCTCCCCCCACATGCCCGGTCACAGCTGCCCCCGGAGCCGGCGGGATGCTCCGGGAGCCCTCACCGCCTCGTGGGCTCGGCCGTCTTATGATCACCGGCCCCCTCAGACTGTATCATGTTTTCCATTCCGCTGCTCGGTCTGCATCTCAGACAGTAAGAACACCCCCAACTCCTTCCATAACTGGTGGGAGAAACCTTGTTGTTTCCTTTGGTTTCCTTCTGTCGCTAAGAAGAACAAAGTTCAAACGACTAACGTGCCCGGAGCACAAAAGAAGGACAATCGTAACTAACCATTTATATGAACAGAACCTTGTCCAAGCAGCTGAACACATGGAAACATGTTTGCGGAGCACGGGGCGGGGGACAAAGACAGAACCGGAGCAGTGTGGCCAGGACACGCCGACCTCGCCGGGACCGCAGCGCTCACTCGGGGAGAAAACTGCCTCTGGCATCACGGAGACAAGACGACCAGCAGCAGGGAAAAGCGAGTCGGCCTCCGTGTAGACACAGCCTAACTCGGTAGGGCGGACCCCATGGTGAGAGTGCTCTCATCCAGAACCAGGACCGGTGTGCCCCTGCAGCGTGAGAAGGGTACACTCGGGCCCCGGCGCCCGGGGGAGGCCCAAGGACCACGGCGGCTCTCCGCGGCTCACGGCAGGAAGTGCGCGTCCGTCCCACGCAGGCGGGAATGTGGCTTGGGTCTCCGGAACCGGGGCTAGGACCAGCCCCGTCCACCTGCTCTTCCACGGGGCCGGACACTCAGGGGGCCTCGCGCCGGGCGCACCCCTAGGAAACAGCAGCAAGCCTTCACATCAGGGTCACAGAGGAAGCACCCCGCCTGCGGCCTCACTCCGGGTGTGCTGGAGAGCAGGCCCTGTCCCGGGGTCACGGGGAGTGCCTGTGCGTCCGCGGGGACTGGCCCCCGCAGCCCTCTCAGCGTGCTCGTGTGGACCCGCAGCTCTGGAGCCCCTCGGCCATCCTGAATGTCACCCTGGGATACCTTGATCCCGGCTAACCCTGGGACACCCTCCTCTCCCTGCAGCTGACCCTCAGCGGCCCGCCCAAGGAGACCCCTCGAGACGCCATGCCAGCAGCCATGGTCCGACACCGTCCGCACGGCCATCCTCCACCGTCCGCCAGGGCCACCCTCCCCGCAGCGGACCGGCTCCCGCTCACCGGGCCCCACGGGAGCAGCCTGGCGGCCGGCGCGGCGGTCCTGGTGGGGAGCGGACGTGCGGTGGGCGCGTGTGCCGGTTCGCCGGGGGCCGGGCGGTGGTGCTGCTGCCACCCGCACGGGGCCTCTGGGGCTCCCAGGGACCGGCCCTAGGAGCTTACGGGGCCCTTCCCGCTGGCCTGGCCGGAGCCCGCGTGCCGTGTCTTCAGGGCACCGTCCCGAGGCTCCGGCCCAGGTCCCCGGGGCACCCCATCTGTGACGTGGAAATAGCAGAACTGGGGACGGATCCGAGCCCCCCACCCGCGGCAGGATGGAAGCACCCCGCTCGGGCCCGGCAGGGGGACACCTCGGCGTGATGTCAAATAGTGCCTATGCATCGTATTTGTCTAGTTCTTTCACGACAAACGTTTTCAAAACCCACGATGGTGCCGGAGCTCACTGGGGATCGACAGAGAGCTTCATCTTTGTCAGGCTCTGAGGGTCTGCAGTTAAAAGTCATGCCTCTGATGACTCCTTTCAACCAGGACCTGCTTTCAGATTTCCCTGTAGACACCTGCCCACCTGCCTCAGAGAAGAGTTCCTGGTCCCTAGTCTGTCCGTGACGAGTTTTCTCGACGTTTCCGTCTGTTTCCTTCTGCCCAGAGTGTCCTCGCGTCTTCCTCCTGCCTCCCGCCTCCCGGCCGCCGCGACCCGCGAGGCTTCCTCCTTCCTGCGCGCCACGCCCCCCGGACCCTGTTCCGCTTCGGTTCTGCGGGATGTCGGGTATCCTGTATCAGAGCAAGAAATCCTGCCATGCGACTCGGTGACCTTGCGTCTCGTCATTGAAGTGGACTCCGAGGGTGCGAGGCTCGTCCTTGCCGCCGTCCGTAGGGCCGGAGGAATCAGAGCCCCTGAGGTGGAAGGCACAGAGAAACACTCTTCAGACGGGAGTCGCTCTCAGAAGACGCCGAGGGCGACGGAGCAAGTGCGGTCACACTGGCCCGAGCTCGGGTCCGAGCGGAGCTGAGAGCCGGCGTGACCTCGGGAGCCGCGGTCCGCGTTCATCGCATCTGGAAAGCCGGCCCGTTCACGGCTCACCCCGAACGCGCCAGCGAGGACAGAGCTGCCTGTGCGGAACCTCCCAGCAGCTGCCTGTGCGGAACGTCCCCGAGTCACAGCAAATCGTGCACCAGACACCAGGTTCCACGGGACGCGAGTCGGCGAACGTGCCATCTGGAGAAGAGTGAGCGAAGGTCCCCGCAGGCCCGCTGTCCTCGCACGGCCGAGGGAGATGAAGGCCTGGGCCCTGCGTGCCCCACCCCGAGCCCAGCCCTGCCCCGCAGGGGAACCCATGACCGCAGGGACCCACCAGCGTCCCCAAGGTCCTTCACAGAGCCGCCCCGGGGCTGACGGAGGCAGGCCCGACACCTCCCAGCGGACATTTCTGCTCCGACGGGCTCCGTTCCCCGGATGGAGATGGAGGCGGGGTCCCGGCCCTGGGTGCCGAGCTCGGTCTCTATCCCGCCGCGCGCCTGGGGGCTGATCACTCAGTCCCTCGGGGCCTTCGCCTCTGCCAACGGGAGTCGTGTCTGCCCTGCCTGCCCAGGGGCGTTTACCCCGCAGGTCCGAAATCTGAGGAAGATCCCGGGGAAACACATGCTTCACTTTACTGAAACTGGTGTTTTGAAGCTTCAGGCGTCAGGATTCCGGGAACTGTTTTGAAGATGGCTCTTCCTGCGGGCTGGCGGCTGCTGTCAGTGACCGAAGTAAAGGGTGTGAGATGGGTTTGCCCTGTGACTTTCGGATCTGAGAGTTTCAAAATGTATTTCTGATCAATTTTTACATATTGCGCATGAAGTACAGTACCCACGTCGGGCCTTGGAGACCTACCGTCTATATATGCCTAATTTACATGGGATGGTAGAAACATTTAGAAAATGCAAACAACTAGGGATGCCTGAGGGCTCTGTCAGTTGGGCGTCTGCCTTCGGCTCAGGTCATGACCCCAGGGTCCTGGGACCAGTCCCACGTTGGGCTCCCTGCTCCGCGGGGAGCCTGCTTCTCTCTCTACCCATCTCCCCCGCTGCTCGTGCTCCCTCACGCTCTCTCTCAAATAAATAAATAATCTTAAAAAAATAAAATAAAAAATTCAAAGAACTCCCATCATAACCAACTCTAACAAGACAACGGCGGGATGGTGGAGCATGGAGCTCCCTGTGCGGGGACCGGGAGACGCGTCCTGGACGTTGTCCCTGCGTCCCGACCGTGCTGCAGAAACGGGTCCGAGCCCACGCACCCCAGGTTCCGGGCACAGGTGGTTGCGTGCCGGTCGGCTTGGTCGCTCCTGGAGGCGCCCCGGGGACGGTTCCTGAACACCGTCCAGCCCGAGGAAGAGTTCCAGGGGAAGGTGCCAGGGCACCGCTATCATCCTGTCCACCGGTCACAGGAGGTCACCCCCATCTTCCGGGACGGCGGGGAGCGCCCGCGCAGGCTGCTGAGGACCCACGGCCGGCAACCGGGAGACCGTCCGGGCGTCCACGCGGGAGCGGCAGGTGCACGGAGAGGGGACGGGCTGGGTTCCGACGGGGAAGGGAGCCACGTCCACAGCGCGGCCCCTGAAGAGGCTCCAGGACAGCCGCAGAGAGTCTCAGAGCCCCGCGCGCCGCCGCCAGAGCCGCCCTCCTTTGGGGCCCGTCTGTCCAGAGGGGGACAGAAGCACGGACAAGCCGGGCCATGGCGGGCAGACGGAAAGAAGGATGGGAGGGCCAGGAACACAGACACCACGTGTCTTCTTCCTTCTTTCACGTTTAGACTCTGCTCGGCGGGGACCCTGGGATTTTGTGTTGAGGTTCCCTGGGTGAAAAGTGCCTGATACCAGCAGATCGTTTCACTGGGAAAACCTCCAGAGCAGTCCGTCCCTTCGTGAGCTCACTAGTTATTGAAATAGTTTAGAAGAAAAAGAACTTTGAAACATTTTCGACTTTAAACCGTTTTCATTTTTAATATTCATTTTATGTTTTTCATAAAAACTATATTAAAATTTGATATATTTAGGATACAGTAACTTTTTATTTTTTAGTCTTCTAAATCAACGGTTGTCAAGCATCTGCTGTAAAAGGACAAACAATAAATAGTTCAGGCTTTGCAGGCCCTCAGTCTCCACTGCTCCTGCTTACCGCTGCCAGCATAGCTTGAGAGAAGCCACAGATAAACTGTCATCAAATGGGCACCGCTGTGTTCCAATAAAACTTTATTTACAAAACAAGTTTTATTTCTAAAACAAGCCTAAGGGGCCTTGGCTCCTGCTTTAATCATTGGCCAATATAAGAGAAATTAAGTAACAGTCTTGACTATAATAAGTGATATTATTAAAACAAAGCCCTGAAATTAAATTTTATGCATTAACCATGAAATGATTTATGGGTTATGTTGCCTTTGTAGTAGTATTCATCCCAAAACTGCCGCCCCACCAGCAAAACATCGAGACGCGCTCCACTCCAATTTTAGCCGCCCTTGATACCATCCCTTTTGGGGCAAGTATCTCAGCATTTACTTTCCTGTCTTGTCAGGATGAGGGAATACTGGCCAAGGCAGGAAATAGGAGGAGACACGTGCACAGTATTTTAGCTTGATTCATGTTAATATTTAGATGCACGATGTGTGTGCTTCCCTTTCCTCTACGATCCTGCCCCGTGATTGCTGGAGTCGGTCCCACGGAGACTTACATCAACTCTGCTTCCTGCGGTCCCACTGCTGGAGTTAGAGGGGCACGTGTGTGAGAAATGCAGCATTGTCCCCGGGGACAGGGCCGCCTCCATGCAGACCTCACCCACGCTGAGAGTCTCCACGGACCAGCTCAGGGCGAGAACACTCACCAGGAAGTCCGTGAAATCTGTGTTCTCCCTGCGCAGCAAAGACCAGCGACCAGACATGATCACCGGAGGAGGACGCGGGGACTGAGAAATGAAATATATTTCTATTTTGAAGAGATTAAGACAAAGTCACAGAATTAATTCTTCCATTTATAGCTCCTCCTTCAGTAGTCTGTGCAAATGAAATTATAAAATAACCACCAGATTGCTCCTTTAAAAAAAGCCAGCTGAACACTGATGCATCGTGTTTGGGCAAATAAAGCAAAAACATCTTTTCATTTGGATAAGTCAAATTTAAATCCCTGCTTACCGTAACTTCAAGTATTTATCCTCAGATTTGTAAGTAAATATAGTATTTCAAGCACACTTTTTAATTAAAATGTTTTTGAAAAGCCTGAAATGGAAACATAGTAAATATTTAAATATTTTATTAATGTGGGAGAGTCAGATAAAACAACTCAGACTTCAAAATGTTTTCCCTGAGTTGTTCAATCTCATTCCTTTACAATGAATGGGACACTAAATAACTCTCAAATCTACATTTTTTGATACAGCTCCTGCCACCATCCTTTTTCAGAAAATCTAGGTGTGAATGTGTCTATTATTTACCTAAATCCAAATCTGATGTTTAAAAATTACCCCCCAAAAAGTCTATTCTTACCTCGGTAAAACCTTAAAATTAGTTGCCTAAGAGAAACTACTTTTGAAAGTAGTAATAATAGTAAAAGAGAAATTCCTGTCCTAGGTCATTTCTTATGTGCAGAGCCTGAGACAAGGATTTGAGTTCCGTGAAGGGAATCAGGGAGTAAGTGAAGCATTTGGAGGGAGGAAGCAGGAGGAGGCCCGTGAGGGCCTGGTCTTGGGGAAACCTCAGCTGTGCAAAGACCCTTTTCCAGATAAGGTCACCGGCCCTGGTCCCAGTGTCGGGCCATGAGCGCGTCTTTGCGGAGCCACCACTGGGTCCCCTACAGCGCAGCAGTTTGTGACATGAGTGGCAGGGGCAGCGGGGGGCAGACAAGGGGGCTCTGGGCGACAGCCGAGCAGGGTGCGGGAAGGGCGGCCGTGGAGGCGCCGCAATCCTGCCGTGGCCATGCTGGCTGGGAAGAGCTCGTGACGTGCTCGAGTTCATGACTCAGAGTAAAGTCGGAGCCAGAGAAAGAGACAAACGTGTACACATGCACACGTGTGCGCAGACACACGCACCCACACACGGAGTATCTGAAGCTGGGGGTCGACAAGCGGCGAGTCGGTGGAGCACGGAGGAAGAGAAGACAGTGCCCCGAATCGCCGTGTCGAGTCTGTGACGGCCGGAGGCTCCACCACGCGCGTTCGGCAGAGCCGCGAGGAGACAGCCATGCCGTTGAGCCTTCGTCAGCAGACACGGGAAAGGAAGCCTTTCGAGGAGAAAGCAGTCGGCTCCCTCAGACGGAAAGCCAAACAGCAGGGATGCCCACTGACGTCCAGCGTGGCAAGATGAGAACCAGAGATGAGGGGTAACTAGAGCAAGGAGAGTGCGCACGTGCTGCTGGGGCCCGAGAAGGGGCCCGCGGGTGGGCGGCCGGCTCCCGGCTGGTTCCCAGGGGTGAGGAGCAGGACAGACGGCCCTGCCCGGCACACCGTCCACCGCCGAGCGCGCCGTCCACCGCCAAGCACACCGTCTACTGCATCACACACACAACAGATGCAAGAGAAGAGACCAGACGTTCCACCCAGGGTTCCATCTGGAACGCGGATCTGGGAGGAGACGGGTCGGGCAGGACTTTGACGTGAGCCCAGATGTGACGAGGCTGAGGTGGTCACAATCCTTCAGACAGCACTCGGCTTCCTCCCGCCGCGAGAGCCCCTGTCCCCACCCCCTGCCCCCGTCTGCCCTGGATCCCTCTGCTCAGTCTGCGGGCCATCCGCTCCCGGTAATCTTTACCTCCCTGCGGTGCTCAAATCATGAGAAAACACTTCCCGAAACTGCTGCTCGCGAGGCGTGATTTTCTACCAGAAGGATTTGCGGCACTTGGGGCGCCCGACGTCCAAGCACCCCCCGCCCCCCACCGGCATTTAAGAGCCTCCGGATCCCGGGCAGTGAAGCATCCCGTTAGTTTCCAAGACACCCTCTGAATGTCTTGCCTTTTGTTGATTGAAGCTGTATTTCTGGTGTCATTTTGATAGTTTCCGTGTGCATTCTCAATATCTATTAAAGTTGTGGTTTGATTATAGGTATAATGAATAATTGTTCTGCCATTTACATTCTAAAAGAAGTGCATTCATGACTAACGCACGATCTGACTTCTCATAAATTTTCTTCTTACACATTCATTGGGTCAGATTCACAAAAGCTTAATGTCAGATGATTATTTCTGGCATTCACTCATCAGCATCTCCCAAAAACCACCTTAGGAAGTGATTCTGGAAGTAAGCGATCGTCCTGACATTTCCTGGCTAATGGAGGTTTCCGTTTTGTTCCTTGAGCAGCACATTGAGTCGGACGCGGGCACGACTGTGCATCTCGTAAGCTCTGTCCCCACCAAACTGGGAGTCGAGCTCCCTAGTGGTGAGGAGCTAGCGGTTCGGGAGCTAAAACTGGCCCGGGTCCTTCCAGTCAGCGGTCTGTGCCCCAGAGATGGGCTTCCCTGGGCCCCCGCATTCCAGCCGCCTGCGGGCTCCACGCGGCTCGGCCCAGGAGGGCGCCGGAGAACCGCACCTCGGCAGCTGTGGCCTCCAGCACCTCGCCCTCCCGGGCTGTACCTTGATCTGCAAGGCGGCCCTGCAGAAGGGACCCCGAGAACTTACCATCTCCTGATCGTGGGAAACTCGGTCTTCTCAGGCTCGGTCTTTCCCACCTCATATCTGAATCTGAGCGTCGTGATTTAGGGTCGTTCGGACACGAAGCACGGTGTGTGTCAGAGCAAAGCCGGACATTGAGGTCCGTGTTCGTTCCCTCTCCTGACCCGGCCGCCGCCCCAGCCCCCGCCCGACCATGTGAAACGACGAAGACGGGAGCGTCCAGGGACGTCCTAACTGTCCTTGCCCTCCCCCTTAAAATACAGACTTTTCCTCATGTTTGCGGAGAGGTCCCAGGCCCCTGGAGCCGCGTGGGGCGGCCAGACGCCTCTCCTACAGACCCGGCCGTCCCCGCGGGGCGCGGTGCTGGGCTCCAGGCTGCCCGGCAGCCGGCCGCACTCAGGAGAGCAATCGGAGCGCCGTTTCCCAGAGGGGTCGAGGGCTCCCAAAAGGCAGGGCGTTCAAAGATCCTCCCTGAGGAGCATGAACCCGAGACATAAAGTCTCTCTCTACAGGTTACGGTCGGCGCCCCGGGAAGGCCCCACCCTCCCAAGGGCTTTGTGGGAGCAGGTCGGCTAATTCGCAAGGTCCACGGAACCCGGAAAGCAGGGCGGGTTCTGCCGACGACTGTGGTCCCTTTCTCAGCGCTCGAATTGGACACTAATTAGCACTTTATTTGCTGTTTGCTCCTTTTCCCACAAATATTTCCTCTGGGGCCATGACGGCCATTTCCTGTCCTTTAATCTCCCGCGAGTAATTGAAGGCCGGGCCTCCGTGCCTGCGGGAGCGGACGGGGGGCTGCTCCCAGGGGGACCCGGGGCCATGACCGACACGCGCCGCGCCGGTGTCCGAGCTCACGGCAGGAAGAGCTTGAGCTGGGCTAACATCATCGTGAATAAAAGGAGTAACACATTATAAGATGCAAAAAATTGATTTTGCATGCTGTATGTTCTTAAGGAAGGGAAGCTTGAGGGTTTTCGGTTTTCAGTTTGAAAGACTTGGACACTTGTAGTTGAAGTAGTAATAGTAAATTAAAACCGTAAATAACACCAAGTGTTTGCCATGTACCAGGCACCAGCCTCCCTCCCCTCCCCGTGGGATGCTCGAAGAGCCGGCGCCCAGGCTGCCCACGGGCAGAGACGCGAGCCGAGCCTCCGGCCACAGGGCCCACGAGGGGAAGGCACAGCGCGTCCGGAACGCAGAAGCGAAGGAGCTCGCGGAGCCACTTTAAGGGCCGAATCGTCACGTGTAATGAAGTCGGACCTGCTCTCCGTGGGCCGGGGCACGCAGCAGGCGTGAGGGGACGGCCGACGGGGCCCAGAACGCACCCTCTGTGCCACCGTGGAGGGTTACGGTCCCTGCGTTTGCTCTGGAAAAGGAAGAAGGAAAAGAAAAACGTGCTTCTCACATTGAAGTTTTAATTTCATTGACTGTCACCGAGAGCATCAGGTGTCACTCAGCTCAGACCGACCGCTGACGCAGGCGACCGTGAAACACGGCTCGGGCGGGTGGCCTGTCGCCCGCGCCCTCGCTCTCACCCGGAGCCTCGGGGAGGCAGGCAGACGCGGACCGCGGATCCCTTGTGGGAAGGCGTGACGTTTCGGGGACTGCCGCCAACAGGCACACAGAACGCTCTCAGCCGGTGCCGTGAACAGTGACTGCGCCAGTGCGGAAACCCTGGGGGAGGTCACACGGACACGCGCCGGCTTAGAGGACAGGCGCAGTCTCCTTGTCCCGCAGGAGGGACAGAGTCCGTAAGACACGCGGCGCTCGGGGCTCCGTCGGCCCGGTCAGGGGACCGCGACTCTCCCTCAACGCAGCTCTACCTGAGGAGCAGGCGGCCTTTCTGTGCACGTCCAAGAGGGAAACGCTCCGTGAGTGACAAGGACGCGGACAGGAACTGCCTCTCCTTCTCTGCCTCCCCCTTCCAGTGTAGCTGACCTGCTGGCGGTTCTGCAGTCCGAGAAAGGGGTGGGAGGCCGCGGAGACCCCGAGGTCTGGCTGCGACCGGCCAGCATCGGCCCCTGGGCGCTCCGGGAGGAGCCTGGGACACCCTGGCCGGTGAGGTGGGGAGGGAGGATTCACCGAGCCCCGGCCACACACACCACCTGCCAGTCCTGGGCCGCCGCGTCCGCAGCTCGCCGGCCGGTGCCCACAGCCTCTGCCTCTGCAGCCGAGAGAGGAGAGGGTCTGTGGAACCAGCACGGACGCGGCTGCGGGGAGCCGCGGAGAAACCCCCTCGGTTCCGGGGACACGGCTCAGAAGTCAAAGTGCGGCCAGAGCCACCCTCCCTCCCTCCGGGGCCTCGTCGGACCGTCCTCCCTGCCTCCCTCCCTCCGGGGCCTCGTCGGGACCGTCCTCCCTGCCTCCCTCCCTCCGGGGCCTCGTCGGACCGTCCTCCCTGCCTCTGACTTGCAGACACATGAATTTCAGGGGGGACCATGTTCAACCCCCTACAGGACACAAGGCAGATTCTGTTCCTGAAGGAGCCCCGCGTGAGTGTGTGGGTTTTGTCCCCGCCTCAGCGCTGAGAACCTGAGCGAGGAAGGACTTTCCTGTGACTATTGACTCCACTAGCTCCCAGGAACAGGGCTAAACGCTTTCGATTGTTATTTCATCTAACCCTCGTGATAACCCGAAAGGAGACACAATTCCTCTCATTTTCAGAACAGAGAACAGATTTAGGGGAGTCGAGACGCTAGGAAGCAGCTCGCCGGGTGCACGGCCCCGCCCTGCAGAGAGAAAGGAGGGTCGGCACCCAGGGTCCAGCCCCAGCCCCTGCGGGGCCGACCTGGGGCTCGGGGGACACGGGCGCCAGGCCCGCGACGAGGGCCTTCCAGCAGCGTGTTGGAAACAACCGCGGCCTGACGGGACTAAGGCACCCACACTCGAACGCTGAAGTCAGTTCTCCGGAGCAGATGTTTTTACTCTGGGAACCACCAGACCTTTCTGGCCGTTCACTCATCCTTCAAGGGGATAAAACTCACCCTTCCTTTATGTGTTGTCACTGGAGCATTGCACAACTTTATCAAACTTTTTATTCTGGAAACTGAATTAATTTTCTGCAAGGGGGTTTTGTGCGGGTCTTTAATCACATTTACTGGGGAACATGTGTACCGCGGGGCTGGAGAGCCGATTACCGTTTCCAGAAAGGCCACTTTCAAAAGGAGATTGCCCTCGCTCCTGAGGCCTCCCTCTGAAGGTCCCTGGGTTTTGTGAAGAGGAAAAAATTAATTACTATTTTAATAACGAAGCCAAGGCTGCTGAAAATCCTCTTAGCGAGGAGCCGGTGACGTAATGGCTCGCAGGGGGTTATTGAAGCTCAGCCCCACAGCCTGCCCCCCCC
>JAPYYM010000561.1:0-14530 GCA_028534135.1 Potos flavus
ATATAAGTCTCACCTCTTGAAGTATTCTACGGGACTAGTCACATAAAGTAAATGACATCTACACCATGATATATTCCATAGCAGTTCAAATATAGATATATATGTATATGTACAGAGATCCACATATACATATCTGGATTGATGTGGACAGATCTCCAAGACATAGATAGGGAAAGAAACAAATAGTAAGACAGTACCCATAGCAGGATCCCCTTTAAATTAAGAGGATACAGTTTTTTATAAGTAAAAATAAGAGGGGTATGTGTGTGTTCACACATATATATGCATATGTGTATATTTACAATCACACACAAACACACACACACAATTTTGTACATTTTTAAAATATTTGCACCAAGCTGTTGACAGTGATCATCTCTGGGGAGAAGAATGAAATTAAGTGGTGAACAAAGAAGACTTTTGATTTACCTATATTGTTTGAATTTTATTACATATTACTTCTCTATTAACTTTTTTTTTTTAATTTCTTCAAGCTGCAAGCAATTTCTATCTGGCACAGGATGGAAACATCGACAATCCTTTAGTATAGAGGTTCTCTTTGTTCTGAGTAAATTGTTCAAATGAAGTTTTTAATAATATAAATGGAAAGTAAAGACTGGCTTCTGCACTCAAAATGTGGTTGCCAGGAGAAAAGCTTCTTGGCAGGGGTGGGGGTGGTGTAAGAGTCCCTGTGTAATAGTCCATGTGTTGGAGCAGAGCTAATTGGACCGGGAGATTGGTGAGGACATGTGTCCTACCAAAAAAGAAATGAGAACCCAGAAGAATGGTGCAGCATTTATGTCTCATCCAGTAGCAGCACGCTCTGGGTTAGAAGTTTGAGGACAAGAAGTTTGGAATAGCTTTATAAGATCTTGCATGAGACCCTGGCTATAAGCTATGTTCTTTCCATGCCCAGGTGACTAAGTAAAACCCTGAGTCACAAAGATGCCCTTCCTCACTGCTCTATGTGATAATACTCTTGGACTGAAGATGGGTAATAACTATGAATGGAGTCTTTTTTCTACTATATTTTTTAAAAGGTCATTCCTGATATACAATAAAGCTCTAGATTTTTGTATATTTATCTCGTATCTGGCTACCTTATTGATCTCTTATTAGTTCTCATAAGTTCTTAGTTCATTTTCTCAGTTTTTTAGGTACACCATCTATCACGGGTTGAATTGTATTCCTCCCAAAATTCATATGTTGAAACCCTGACCTCCTGTTACTTCAGAATGTGACTATATTTGGAGATAGGGCCTTTTAAAAGTGATTAATTTACAATGAGACCTCTGGGGTGGACCCTAACCCAATCTGATTGGTAACCTTATATGAAGAGGGAATTTGGACACACAGGATGTGCACAGAAAGGCAACCACATAAAAAAGGCAGCAAGAGAGTGGCCATTAGCAAGCCAAGGAGAGAAGTCTCAGAAGAAACTGAATGTGCAATACCTTGATCTTGGATTTTAGCCTCTAAGACTGTAGAAAAACAAATTCCTGTTATTCAAGTTACCCAGTCTATGGTATTTTAGGTCAGCCTTAGCAAATGAATGCATAACCATATAATCAGAAAATAATAAGAATTTTGGCTGCTCTTCCCCCACAATTCTACTACTTATTTCTATTTCCTGCCCTATTGCATTGGCTACCATACACATTCTTTTAGACCTTAAAGTGCACCAGGAAAGTAGGTCCACATTCAACTTTCTAACACACACATTTATATTAGTTAAGTCATTCTATCTGAAAGTGTCTTGTTGACTTTAGAGGGTACTACATTTCATTCAATTAATTCTATGAAGTTGTCATGTTATCCTAGTGACTGGATGAGCTGATAAGATTCCACTAGGATAAGTGACTTGCATCTGGGGTTATAGAGCATAATTAGACTTAGGTTTTCAGATCCTAAATCAAGTCCTGTGCTTTTTCTATCCTAGCTACCAAACAACTAATCAACAATAAAAAATTTTATATTAGGGGAAAATAAGTATTTATTAACTATTATTATGGTTACTTCTTTCTGAGGTTTAAAGTGCACTTTCTGCATCTCTTTTTCTCCCTTCCTTGAGGAGAAAGGTGCTTTGTCCAACTCAAAAGCAGAGAAGAGGGGCACCTGGGTGGCTCAGTGGGTTAAAGCCTCTGCCTTCGGCTCAAGTCATGATCTCAGGGTCCTGGCATCAAGCCCCGCATGGGGCTCTCTGCTCCTCGGGGAGCCTGCTTCCCCCTCTCTCTCTGCCTGCCTCTCTGCCTGCTTGTGATCTCTCTCTCTGTCAAATAAATAAATAAAATTTAAAAAAAAAAAAAAAGCAGAGAAGAATGGAACATGCACCTCCTCTATTTCTGCTTTTCCAACCCTTTCTGCCATATTGGTGAAGGAGGTAGCAAATAATAGTGGAAAGTATTCAGTATGTTAGGCAGCTTCTAAGATGGCACGTAAGGATCTCTGCCTCCAGATATTGAGGAGTCTGGTCTGCACATAGTGACTTGTCTCAGTGAATGAGATATAGCAAAAATAAGGATATGTCACTTCCAAGATTAGATTAGAAAAAGACTTTGGCTACTGTCTTGCTCATCTGTTTTGCTTTCTTACTTATTCAGACTGATGAAAGGCAGCTCTCATGCAGAGAATGATATATGGCAAGGAACTTAAGGAGGCCTCTGGCCGATAGTCCATGGAGAACTGAAGTTCTTGGTTTCACAAGCTATGAAAAACAGAATCCTGACAAGTGAGCTTGTTGAGTGAGCTTGGAAGCAGATTCTTGCCCAAGCAAGCCTTCCGATGAGGATGTAGCCTTACCTAACACCATGACTGCAGTCCTATGAGATTCTGAGTCAGAGGACCTAGTTAAGATGCATAGATATTATGAAATAATGTGTTTAGTGTTGCTAAATTTTAGGGTAATTCCTTACACGGCAATAGATAACTACACTCAGGCTGGAAGTAAAGAGGCCTGGGTTCCTTGTCTTATCTCTATCAGTAGCTTACAGTGAACCCTTAGGCAAGTACTCTTCCCTCTCTGGAAATCAATCAGACTCCTCTCCCATGAAATGAGGAATGTAGGAGAGGTAATCCCTAAAAATGCTTTTCAACTGTCAAACTTTATACATCTGTGACTCTTCCTGGCACAACCTTCCAAATCTTTTCCTATGCCCCCCACCACAACCACTCTATACTCCTGTCATGCCCAACCCCCCTCCAGCCCCCAGTTCTTCCTAAGGGCTCTATTATCCCTCCTCTTCTCAATCCTGCAGGGAAAGACAAGAGATCGTACTAGGGCAAAAAAGCCCAGCCCCTATAAAGTATCCAAGACCTTTACTGAACTCCAAGAGCTAAAGCAAGAGAGTACAATGCTGCCACACACCATTTATTAATTGCTCCCACTTTTTAGACTCTTACTGATTGCTACAGACTGCCATGCCTCAGCCCTCAGTCTCCTTTCAACTTTTATGATAATACATGTCACATCTGCTTCTGTGTTCCTCATAAGGCAACTTCCAGAGGCCCTAAAAGCCTGTCACCTGACTTTAAAAAACACCTGGACCCAGAATCATCCCAGCACAGTGAGTTGAGGAAATGGCATCTCAGGGGACCAGGCCCTTCCGCCTAGAATGCTGACATAGTGCTTTCTTTCGAACATCTGGTTTGGTTCCAGGGGAGGCAATGCACAAGACTTAGGAGGAGGCAAAGAGGTCATCTGGAGGAAGAAGCCTGCTTGGGGAGTTCAGACTCTGGAGCTCGACCTCTATAACGCTACAGGATTATTACAGGAACAGGAGCCAAATCTAAGCCTCAGTTTATCTTCCTATGAAATAGGGAGAAATCCCTGAGAGATGTCTCTGGCATTTGTACTAAAGTCTGTCCTCAGGGCGCCTGGGTGGCTCAGTCAGTTAAGCATCTGCTTTCGGCTCAGGTTATGATCCCAGGGTCCTGGATGGAGCCCTAGGATCGAGCTCCCAGTCTTTCTGCCTGCCCCTCCACCTGCTCGTGCGTGCTCGCTCTCTCGCTCTCTCTCTCTCTCTCTCTGTCGGATAAATAATAAATAATATCTTAAAAATAAAATAAAAATAAAGTCTTTCCTCCTGCCTGCACTCTACAACCCTTCTCCTCACACCTTCCCCTTTAAACTCCACCCCTCCCCACAAACCTTAAGGGCTCTCAATCTCCAAGAAAAAGTATGAGAGAGAGAGTCTGCTTTCCTAAAGAATCTCTACCTCTACTGCCTTCTGTTCTATTCTTTTGAGAACACTTGTCCATGCAGCCCAATATAATAACCAACAGGCCCTGGCAGCCATAGTGGTGGCATTTGTGTTCTCTAGAAGAGGAAATGAGATACAGAAAAAGAATTACCTTTTTAAAAATGCATCTTAATTCTTTTTGACTCCACCTGCATCCATGAAAGTGATTAAAGAGGCTAAGTTGTTTGCTCATGTTTAGAATAGTGTGCGCCGGAAGAGCCAATGCATCTACCTGCTGTCTCTTTTGACTTCGTGTAAAAGAAAACCTGATTCAAATGGCTTAAACTTTAAAGGGAACTTATTGGCTCATCTAACTAAAAAGATGACAGGTATACTGGTTTCAGTAGTTTCGCTTAGAACCTATTCTCTTTCTATCTCTCTGACTTAACTTCCACTTCATCTTGACACTGGTTCCCCCACTGTTCTTAAGATGGCTGCCAGCAGCTCCCAAAGTCACGAGCTTCCTCATTCACATCTAGAAGAAATGCAGGAGAATCTTTGTCCCAGCATTCACAACAAAAGTCCTAAAACTCACTCAGACTTGACTACTTAAAGACACATGCCATTTCAGAAATAATCATTACTGGAGTGCTGGGGTGGCTCAGTCTGTTAAGCTTCTGACTCCCGATTTCAGCTGAGGTCATGATCTCAGCGTCCTGAGATCAAGCCCCTCTTTGGGCTCCACACTTGGTGGGGAATCTGCTTGAGAGTTTCTCTCTCTCCTTCTCCCTCTGCTCCCCTCCCATGCTCTCTGTCTCTCAAAAATAAATAAATCTTTAAAAAAAAGAAAGAAAGAATCATTATTGGCAGCATGTAGCATAGCCTATTTGACTAAGCTCCCTCTGAGCCAATAGCAAAAGTATCTTCCTCTGAACCACTTGAATTCCCAGATAAAATTGGAGGATTAGGGAAAGAGGAAGGGAAAATGGATGCTGGGAAGATAACCAATTAGTATCTGTTATAGATAAAAAGTGGTTTTTTCAAGTTCAAAGCCCCAGAGTGGGTAGATTGGTTAGTTGGTTGGTTGGTTGGTTGGTTGATTGGTTTTAAGGCTTTGTTTTTTTTAGAACACTTTTAGGTTAACAGCGAAATTAAGAAGAATATATAGAAATTTCCCATATACCCCCGCTTCCATTTTCATGCCTTCCCCCTTTATCAATATCCCCCACCAGCGTGGTACATTTGTTACACTTGATGAACCTACATTGACACATTGTATCAGCCCAAGTCCACAGCTTATATTACAATTCATTCTTGGTGTTGTACATCCTGTGGGTTTGGACAAATGTATAATGACATGTACCCTTTACTGTAGTACTATACAGAATATTTTCACTGACTTTTAAGTCCTCTGTGTTCTGCCTATTAATTCCTTTCCCCATCCCCCAAACCCTGCCAAGCACTGATCTCTTTACTGTCTCCATAATCTTGCCTTTTCCAGAAAGTCATATAATTGGAATAACACTTGTATAGTCTTTTCAGGTTGGCTTTTTTCACTTTGAAACATACATTTAACGTTCCTCCATGTCTTTTCATGGATTAATAGCTTCTTTCTTTCTTTCTTTCTTTCTTTCTTTCTTTCTTTCTTTCTTTCTTTCTTTCTTTCTTTCTTTCTTTCTTCTTTCTTTCTTTTGAAAGAGAGAGAGAGCAGGGTGAGGGGCAGAGGGAGAAGGAGAGACAGAATCTCAAGCAGCCTCTACCCTCATATGGAGCCTGACATGGCACTCCATCTCATGACCCTGAGATCATGACTTGAGCCAAAATCAAGAGTCATAACCAACTGAGCCATCCAGGTGCCCCTTAATAGCTCATTTCTTTTTAGCACTGAATAATATTCCATTGTCTGAATGAACCACAATTTATTTACCCATTCACCTACTGAAGATCATCTTGGTTTCATTCAACTGGTGGCAATTATAAATAAAGCTGCTATAAACCTCTGTGTGCAAGTTTTTTATAGACCAAAGTTTTCAGCTCCTTTGAATAAAATACCAAGAAGCATGTTTGCTGGATTGTATGGTAAAAGTAGGTTTAGTTTTGTAAGAAACTGTCAGATTGTCTTTCAAAGTGGCTATACCATTTTGCACTCCCATCAGCAATGAATGAGAGTTCCTGTTGCTCCACATCCTCACCAGCACTTGGTGTTGTCAGTGTTCTGGATTTTGGCCATTGTAGTAGGTGTGGAGTGGTATTACACCATTGTTTTTGCTTTTACCTGATATTATATGATGTAGAGCATCTTTTCATATCCTTACTTGCCATCTGTGTATCTTCTTTGGAGAGGTGTCTGTTAAGGCTGTTGGCCCATTTTTTAATCAAGTTGTTTTCCTATTATTGAGCTTTAAGTGTTCTTTGCATACTTTGGGTAATAATCTTTAATCAGATGTACCCTTTGCAAATATTTTCCTCCAATCTGTGGCTCGTCTTCATTGTTTTTTATAGAGCAGAAGTTTTTTAGTTTTAATGAAATCAGATTATAATCCAGATCATTATTATAATTATTAATAATTATTATTTTTTAATGGACCATGCCTTTGGTGTTGTATCTAGAAAGTCATCACCATACCCAAGATCATGTAGGTTTTTTTCCTATACTATCTTACAGGAGTTCTAGTTTTGAGTTTTACATTTAGGTCTACAATCCATTTTGAGTCAATTTTTATGAAAGATGTAAGGTCTGTGTCTAGATTCATTTTTTTCCATGTGGATGTCCTGTTGTTCCAGCACAATTTGTAGGGGAAAAAAAAAAACCTTTGCTCTCTGGTACTGCTTTTGCTCCTTTGTCAAAAAGCAGTCATCTATATCTGTGTGGATCTATTTCTGGGCTCTCTACTTTGTTCCATCGATCTATTTTTCTATACTTTCACCAATGCAACCGTTTTGATTACTGTCGTTTTATAATAAGCCTTGAAGTTAGGTAGTGTTAATGCAAGGTATTATAGACTCCAGGGAGCCAGACAAATATGCCACATTTAGCACTTTATAGAGTACTAAATGACCCAAAAGACTGTAGACAAATACAGTTGGCTTCTTAGGTTTACTTGCGAGTGTCCACATGTGCACACAAACCCACAGCTTGAAGGTAGAAACTACATCTGTTTCATTCCATTTCTCTCTTTTCCACTCATGCTTCTTATGCCTCTATGGTGTCTTAACACACACAAGACATATCAAAGTTTGATGAATGAATGAAGGAAAGAAGAAATGAATCAATTGGTTACTTTATGAATTCTCAGGCCACGAGTTTGAGCCAAAGGAAGCAGGTTGCTCTTGGATACATCAGGAAATCCCTTTGCTAATCTACCCTTCCAAATAGGTGCAGAACACTAGCCTGAGAATCATAAATCTGTGGGAAAGTCAGAATTTAAACCAAACTGAATTACCTGTGCTGAGAACTGATTCAGACCTGACCAAGTTCTTGCCCACAACCCCCAGACACATTGTTTCCAGTGCACTTGGGTACTAGGGACTAAGAAATTCTGTTAGATTGTTTAAACATCTTCATTTGATGAGCCATTAAAGCAGCATTGTGAATGGTTAGATGCAGAGTCTGGAACCAGCCTTCCTGGACTCAGATCCAGCTGTGCCACTCATCATTGATAGAACTTTAGGTTAGGTATCTTTACTTCTCTCTGCCTTGGTTCCCTCCTCTGTAAAATGGGAATAATAGTAGCACTACTTTATAGGGTTATTGAGAGGTTTACATGAGTTACTGTTTTAAAACTGCCTAAAGCAGTTGCTGGCCTAAAAGAAGCACTATATAAATGTTTCTGTTATTGTTTCTCCTTTTTACATGCAGGTTTAGCCTGCCTGATTGACAAACCCAGAACCCACGGAGTTTGACTCTTGGCCACATGGTACTTCGGTGTCAGAAGGACTCAAAGACCTGTAGACATGAACTCAAGTCAAGAAGCCATGCCCATTTTCTTGTCCCATTGACTAGTTTTTGCCATATCCACTGCCCATGCCCTGGTCCTCCTTTCACCCATGATATCCTGCCAACAATATCTGAGGAAATAATGGTACAGGCTGAGGATAGACAAGAGAGCAGTAGAGGCAGGAAGAGTGTCCCCCATTCTTCAATATGGACAGAAATATTGCAGAAAGCCCTGTAGGCTTTATATCAGATGGCTTCTTTGCTTTGCACAGCCCTTAACTCTTTTTCTCTCCTTTTTCAGCAGAGAGCACTGTCATTTTGTGAAAAGAATAACAAAGATGCATATATGCCTATAAATGGAAGATGAAGTGGTGACTGAAGGCTTCCTCCTGCCAAGGAAAACAAGTGCAAGGCAGCTGGAAGAGAGGAGCCAGGGGGCCTGCAGAATCAGAAGTTCTCCATCTCCTTGGGAGCCAGCACTGGCCGGTGCAGGCCGGGCTGGGAAACAGCAATTCCAGAGTCCTGCGGGAAAGGCCTGCCAGGAACCTTGGGGCCATGGACCAGGGGTTGCCGGGAGCTGAATGCTGAAATTTGCCATGGGAAAGGAAGAGACAATTGGAGGCTGGTGTCCCAGAGAAACCACTGTTTAATTCGGCAGGCATCTGCTGGATGACTGCTGTGCTCAAGGCAAGGTGCTGTGGGGCAGAAGAAGCAAGGGAGTCATATTTTCTGTCCACAGAGACCTACAGTCAATGGGGATGGGCTCATGAACGTGAGGGCTAGACATATATAGTTGTAACTACACCTTCCAAACAGCAAGAACTAGGAGGTTTCCAGAAGCAAAGAGTCCCACTCAGTTTGAAGAAGTGATATTGGCGGTTATTTTTAAAGGAAGGGTAGGATTTTGACAGTTGGAGATGTGGTCATGGGAGGGTATCATGAGCAAAGTGACCGATGCGACCTGGCATGGAGGCAGGGGGACAAAAGTCACCTCTCAGAAGAAACAAGGGGTCCCATGTAACAGGCTGGGCAAAAATGTAAGAAAAATGTGTAAGTGCACAACTTGGCAGAGGACCCTAAAAGCCAGGTTGGAAAACTAGCGCCTGTTTCAAGAGGTGCTGACGACTCCCTGGAAGTTTGGGATCCATAGCAGCACATGACTCAGTACTTGGCTTTTGGAAAACCTAATGGCAAAGAGTGGGGATGGATTGGAAGGAGGAAAAAAAGAGACTCCTTATGATCATTATCCCTTGGAAAGCAGGATATTAAGACTATCGTGACACTTTTTTAAAAATCTAAATTCCAGGGTGCCTAGGTGGTTCAGTCGGTTAAGTGTCTGCCTTCAGGTCAGGTCATGATTCCAGGGTTCTGGGATCAAACCCCATGTCAGACTGCCTGCTCAGTGTGGAGCCTGCTTCTCTCTCTCCCTCTGCCCCTTGCCCCTGCTCGCTCTCTCCCCTGCTCTCTCTGTCAAATGATTGATAGATGATAGATGATAGGTAGATGATAGATAGATAGATAGATGATAGATAGATAGATAAAATCTTTTTTTAAAAAATCTGAATTCCTCACCATAGTTTAGCTATAAGAATCCTGCTCTGCCTCTCATTCCTGCCTCATTTTGAGTGACCCCTCTTTACATTCTAGCAGTACTGGCTGTTTTTCTGGTCCACTAACTCACTAAGCCTTTTATATCTCAAAGCCTTAGCTTGCCTCCAAAATGGCCACCATCAATCCCTTCCCTCTTTGAATAAGCCAGCCATTCTCCTTTTGACTGATGGAGCCTAATCCTCCATATCTTAGATTCTAGGCTGGCCTATGACAGCTTTGATCAACGGGTTATCACAAAAGTGACTCTAGACCAGATCCAAGTCTAGTCTTTAATAAGATGAGCAGTTTCCTCCTTCCCACTCACAGGAGAAAGCCAGCCTCCATGTAACAAGTCCAATTATCCTAATCCCTCCTAGCTATGAGGAAGCCCAAGCTAGCCATACTGGAGAAGTCACATAAAGAGAGAGCCTTGGTAGTCAACCTCCAACTATTCCAGCCAACTCAACCCACACACCAGATATATAAGTGAAGAAACTACATTGAGTATTCAGCCCATTTGAGCCTTCAGATGACTCCAATCGCAACTGTCATCTGACTACAGCTGCAGGGAAGACTGCCGGTGAGAACTGACACCCAGCAAAGCCCAATCGACCCACAGAGCTGTGACAGATAATACATTGCCATTTTAAGCCACTAAGTTTTGGAGTAGTTTATCATGTAGTAATAGATACCTGAAGGACCCATTGTCTTTCTCTAGATCCCCCTTCCTTCTTGTCCACTCTACCCCATGTTCCTCATGGTTGATCATTGTCAAACTTCAGGCCCCACCCTCATTGCAGGGCCTTCCTTCCCCACCCTATCCAGTTATCTTGGGTCCTGCACCACTCTGAACATTATTACATGGTCACAGTTATCTTTGCTCCCTCTCCAGCATTTCTCATAACAGAGTTATTCTGTTCTTAGCCGTGGCCTCTCTCCTTTCACTAAACATGGGCTCTCAGAAGTTAGAGGCCGTGAATACTTTGACCACTATTTCATCCCTATATCTAGGAAATACTATGTGCCTGATAAATATTTGTCAAATGGATGGGTAAGTCGTAACCTGTCCATACAACACAGAGCCACTGAGAGAGTAATAATGGGCTGAGGACATATTTCCAGAACCTCCATAGTCTATCAAGCAAATAAGTGACTAATTAAATATAGTGTTGGCATTAATCTTGATCCAAGAGGATCATACACTTGCTGAAAAAGTCTTGAAAGTATGTTTTTTCCTTATCCCTCAAATCAGCTGATTGAAGAATAGCTACAGAGAAGCTGTCATTTCACATTCGCTGATTAGTTGATAGAAAATTGGATTTTAAAACCGACGATTTAACAGATGGGTAACTAGTAGAGTCATTCTGGAAATGACTCCTGCCACAAGGATACCCAAAAGCCTGGGAGAGAGAAGTCAATGAAGAAAGCCTGAGATTTTGTCCTCTTTTGCCAACTCTCCTTGAAGTAGAACTTCACCTGCACAAACAGAATTCCAGGAATATGTCTGTCACATGCTTGCAGTTCCCAGCTCCCAGAGGGAGAGGGGTTGGTGGGAAGGAATCTCATCAGAACTCAAGGGTGAAGTTAGGTAGGTTTGCACTTCAGATGACTGGGCCCTAGGGAGCCCAGTCCCAGGCAGGGTTTATAACACTCATGATTATCAGTGGTCCAAGCTACGTTGTGTATGCCCATCTCCTCCCTTACCACAGCACTTGTTTTGATTCATACAAACTATTTCAATTTCTATGTTGAAGGCTGTCACAATTATTGCCAAGGGCCATTCTCCTTGATCTGATTCTCCCTATATCATGTCTCTTTCTTCTCTAGTCTCACCAGTACCCCTCACCTCAGCGCTCCAGGTCTTTCCTAAATTTTCTTTGCCCCTCCTCTCATGGTCTCTAAGTTCTTGCCTTTTCCCTGCATTCTGACAGGACTGGGCATACTGCTGAGATGGCTTGGGGTTTCTTCAGTCCTCCACTACCAGAGGTGGCCAGGGAGCCATAGAGGAGAGAGGAGAGTGGGTGGCTGGTACAGGTGGAAATTTCTGTGTTATGGGTGAGTGACGGCAAGTCAGAAGACCCAAGTTCTTCCCCCAGCTCTACCACCTCTAGCCAGATGACATTTATTCAAATACTTAACCTCCAGAACTTCAGTTTATTCATCTGAAAAAAAAGAATAAACATGTGGAGGCTATTTATAATTACATAAATAAAAATTATTATGCCTGCCCCCTCCCACAGGGAGATGGAAATCGGGCATACTCTGTACATTTCCAATGCTAAGCAAATGCATAAAAATATAGTTTCTGCTGTCTGGTTGTAAGGAGGCCTGGTCTCACTTGGACTAAGAGTTTCTGTGTTCTTATCCTGGCTCTGTCCTTGACTCATTGTGTCACCTTAGATAAGTCATGGTCCCACTTTAAGTGTCAAAATCCTCAACCATAAAATGAGGTAGTCAGAGCAGATGATCTTCTAGAATAGAAGGCACCATCTGGGACCTGTATTCTGAGTCTACGTCACCCAATCTTCTATCTCCAGCATTGTGTGTGGTGTGTAATAGGCACTTATAACATAACTGATGAATGAGTGAATGTGCGATATGTAATATGTACGGTCAAGCCTTGAAAACAGCCATCCATCTCCATTCCGAATTGCTGAAAGAAATCTTCAAGTGGGGCAGGGCAGTAGATAAAGGAGGATCCTAATGAAAACCAGGGGACAAGGACCACATCCTTCCTCTCCCGCCTCCTCTCCACATCCTCTGTCCTGGTTTCCTGGGAACCTGGCCCAGGATGGCACTCGCAGATGAGCTTTGGTCAAAGACTGAACATCTCTAAGCCAAATCAGATTAGAAGAGGCAGGGAGATTAGAAGACAGATGGATGGATGCGCAGGAGATGGAGAGCCCCAGAGAAGAAGGCAGGAGATTTCAAACTTTAAACTCTGACGACATGAAAACCCCTTTTGCAATTATGTAATCACAGAATGAGGTCACTCACTGGCTACTCGAGGAAACTGAGAGACATCAAGGTCAAATGGCTTATTGGTGACAAGGCCAGTTTGTGTTTCAGGAGGGAACAAAGGCGGTGCTGCCTGAGATTCTCTAACTGTCTTGTGTGAGTTCCCACCTAGCCAGATTGTATTGACCTTGGAAGCAGGGACCATTCCACCTCCCTTATCTTTCTGCTGTCTTCTCTCCAGACTCATTTCCCTACCCCTTCCCTACCCTATTCCCTAAAGCATGAAGCAAGATCACCTGGATGTGGAGCAAGTGGCCTGTAAATCATGAAGGCCCATGGCCTGGGAGCAAGTTTGTACTCACGCTATAGCCCCTCTCTGTCTTAATGCAGCCATATCATTTCTCCCACATCATAGAGGGGACTCTTGATCTCAGAGAAGGAATTCACGGAGTTTCTCAATCACCTGTCTGGGAATGTATGGCAGCTGGAGGACAAGAGCCATTGCCAGAGCCCACGTAAGCACTGTTCTCGCAGCCCTGGCAGCAGAGGTAGCTGCAGTCATGATGAGCCTTCGCCACGACCCAGTCCTGGGGGAACATCTGCAGAGCAGTGGTTGTCTTGGAATAGGCCATGGGAAAGTCCATGAGAAGCCACGGCTCTTGAAAATCATCCCAGAATCCCACTGGAATGCTTTGCCAGAGTCCGCTGAGTCTGAAAGGTCTCGGGTCTTAAGCTATTTTATTCATTTTTATTTTGGGGCTGGACTTCTTAGTTGGAAATTTGGAGCACTAAAGCTCTCCCAGGGCATTAGGTCCAAGCTGATCACTTGGGGACCTATGCTCAGGCTATTCAGCTCAGTACTGCAAATGTACCTTGTCCCCAAGACCGTGACTAAGATACCCAAGGCCAGGAATCAAGAACTGAGTCCAAAACTCAAACCCTTGCCTCCAGGCTGTAACTCTTCTCCTGATGGCTAGGGAAATGTAAGCTAACCTAGAGCAGATACTTTGCCTTATTCACCTCTGAAAGCCTAGTGCCCACAACAGCCCTGAGCACGTCATAGGTCCTCAATGAGCATTTGACTGAATAAACGGACAATTTGCCAGGCTGTACAAGGAGAATCTCCAAGTAAAGTGATTTCATCCAACCTCAGTGCCTCTCCTCTTAGGTTGTGATGGAAGTGATGGGTCAGTCAACCATAGCCTGTGGGCCAAATTCAATTTGTGTACAGTCCATGAGCTGAGAATTTCTTTTACATTTCCAAAAACCTGAAAAAAATGCAAAGAAAAATATTTTGTTACTCATGAAATATATGTGAAATCCACATTTCAGTGTCCATAAAGAAAGTTTTGTCAGAGCATAGCACAGCCATTCACAACACAGCCACCCATTCACTTACTGGTACTCTCCATGGCTGCTTTTGAGAGTGACAGCAAAGCTGAGGAATTACAACAGAGACCACAGGACATACAGAGCCAAAAATATGTACTATCTGGACCTTTACAGAAGAAGTTTGCTGACCCCTGACCTAAAGAATCTCCTCAATTAGATAAATGTTGTCTAAAAAGCCAACATTCATGGCTTGGATTAAGCACCTCTCTCTCTTTCTCTCTCTCTCTGCCCTTTTTCTTTTTTTATTAACGTATAATGTATTATTTGCCCCAGGGGTACAGGTCTGTGAATCATTAGGCTTATACATTTCACAGCACTCACCACAGCACATACCCTCCCCAATGTCCATAACCCAGGCACCCTATCCCTACCCCCCAAGGAACTCTCAGTTTGTTTCATGAGATTAAGAGTCTCTTACGGTTTGTCTCCCTCCAGATCCCATCTTGTTTTATTTTTTTCCTCCCTACCCCCCACA
>JAPYYM010000562.1:0-14529 GCA_028534135.1 Potos flavus
CTGGGTAGCTCAAAATCTGGGAGGTGAAAGCAACAAAAGCCTTGCTCACTCTTCTATCTGGTGCCTCTACTGGGAAGGGGCAAGCAGCTGGGGACTGGAATGTGTGGGGCTCCTGTATCACTACGTGATCTCACCATGTGATTTCTCTAGCATGACAACTTCAGGGTGGCAGGGCTTCTTAACTGCTATCTCAGTGCTCCCAGGTACTTGTCCTAAGAGGGTGAGCAAGGAATAATCTCTAATACCCTTCATAGCTTAGCATCAGAAACCATGCAGCATCATTTCCATTGTACTTAAAAGCCCATCCAGATTCAAAGGGAGAGAATAGATTATCTCTTGAAGGAATGTTGAGGTCACATTGTAAGAAGAACATGTGGGATGGAAGATTTTCGTGTGGATTACTTTGGAAAATGCAGTGTGCTACAGATAAGGACAGAAGCTCCACCCCAACTCTTGCTGTTGAGAACGTTTTCCATTTGGGAAACTTATTTAAACAACAATGTGAAGTTAGGGGGAGTTCTTGGTGTCTCTTCCCACAATCATTTGCTATCTCTGGATCTGTATAGATTTGTGAGGTGATGGTAAAGTGTTCTCTTCTTTCAGTAGAAGAACCTGGGATAATAATAGAGTTCAATGTGTTCATTTATCGTCTCACTGCCTGATAGCCAGGGTCTTGAAACCATTATGTTATGCATTTCATTTATTAGAGTGTACTTAGTAGTTTCATGCAAGAGGGCAGGTTTGGTCCCTGTTACTCCATTTTAGTCAGAGATAGAAGTCTGGAGTTTATTTTTTTAAAGTCATATTTATGGTCATATTTATGATCCTGTCCTACAGCAGGTGAATCACGGATGAAATAACCTTCTCTCCCCCTACCACCCTGAGTCCCTTTTCCTGACTCTTGGAAGCTGTCTGTTCTGAGGGAATGTTTCCAGAAACTTGGGTTTCCTCCTGGAGTCCATAATTTGCCCTGCCTGATGTTATCAGGCTGTAACCACAGGTCTTGAGAAGGAATTCTTAAATGTTGTCACTGTCCTTTAAGGCTACAGGTCTTCACATGCTGGCATTGACGTTATTAGCTCTATCTCATTTACTGTCATAGAAACACAAGTCTCAGACAAATCATCAATAGAGTATCTAGAAAGGCTAATATCTGATAATTTCCCACCTCCCTCACCCATACACATTTTTATGGAGAAAAATTGTTTCTGCAGTTTTGTGGCAAAGGAAGGCACTGTCAAGATCATTGTAGTTGAGAAGGTGGCAAATATAGAGGTGCAGTTTTACCTCCCCTTGTGCTTCCTTTTTCGTTCTATTTTCTATTTTATTCTAAGTGATTGGGACCAACCAATGGTACAGCCTCCACTTGGGTAATTACTGCTTGATGAAAATACTGAATGGGCTTCCATTCAGGGGGCAGAATTTGATTCTCAAAGCCCAAGTATTATCCATGGGAGTCTGTGGTGTTTCTCAGCAGTGGTGGCCACCTGCTGCTCTGTCTTTCTCTCTCTCTCTCTCTCTCTCTCTGAGGTCCCTTGGGCTACCAGCCCAGACCTCGGCTCCGTGGGAACCCAAAATGGTATACTGACTCCCTGACTCTGCAATAGGGCTGCTTATTATTCAGTCAGCTTTCAGTTGTGAAACATGGGATTCAAGATGTGAAGATCTAATCCAATACTCTTTTTAGGAATGGGGAAGTGGAGGTATAGGAAGAACAAGGGATATGCCCAAGTCACACAAAAAGGTTCTGAGTAAACCAAAGACAGACTGTAGCACACCCTGGCCCTAGCCAACTTCAATACTATATTCACCAAGTCAAGCTCTATAGAAAATATCAGATGATGGGTATTACCTGCACCCATCCCTAGCCTCTTCATAGGATTATGGCATGTGAAAACAATTCTTTGGTAGACCTCATTACTGAAAAAATAAAATAAAAGAAAATAAAATAATAAATAAATAAAAGAAAATTAATTGCACTGTTTAATAGCTCTTATAAAGGCTCAGCAATATTAAGTACAAATGTATTTATTAATTAAAAAAACAAAGGAATTTAATCAAACGCCTAATTCAATACTTTTTTCAGTCTTCCTGATGAGTTTCTTTGCCAAAACTTTCAGATGTTATAAGAAATAATTATGGACAATAGCAGAAGGACAGTAACAGTCTTCTATATTAATATGACTCTATACTTTTTAAAAATTTTTAAAATTTAAATTCAGTTAATTAACATATAATGTATTATTAGTTCCATCCACGTCATTGCAAATGGCAAGATTTCATTTTGTTTGATGGCTGAGTAGTATTCTATTGTGTGTGTGTATATATATATATATATGTGTGTGTGTATCTTTATCCATTCCTCTGTTGAAGGACATCTGAGTTCTTTCCATAGTTTGACTATTGTGGACACTGTTGCTATAAACATTTGGGTGCATGTGCCCCTTCAGATCAGTACATTTGTGTCTTTGGGGTAAATCCCTAGTAGTGCAATTGCTGGGTCATAGGGTAGCTCTATTTTCAACTTTTTGAGAAACCTCCATAATGTTTTCCAGAGTGGCTGTACCATCTTGCTTTCCCACCAGCAGTGTAAGAGGGTTCCTTTTTTTCTGCATCCTTGCCAACATCTGTCATTTCCTGACTTGTTAATTTTAGCCATTCTAACTGGTGTGAGGTGGTATCTCATTGTGGTTTTGATTTGTATTTCCCTGATAACAAGTGATGTGGAGCATTTTTTCATTTGTCTGTTAGCCATTTGTATGTCTTTGGAGAAATGTCTGTTCATGTCTTCTGCCCATTTCTTGATTGGATTATTTGTTCTTTGGGTGTTGAGTTTGATAAGTTCTTTTAGATTTTGCATACTAGCCCTTTATCTGATAAGACACTTGCAAATATCTTCTCCCATTCTGTCAGTTGTCTTTTGGTTTTGTTGACTGTTTCCTTTGCTGTCCTTTTTATATTTTATTTTTTACTTAAATTTTATTTAGTGAACATACAATCCAATATTGGTTCCTGGAGTAGAATTCATTGATTCATCACGTACATACAACACCCAGTGCTCATCACAAGTGCCCTCTTTAATAGCCATCACCCACCCACCTCCCTCCATCAACCCTCAGTTTGTTCTCTACTGTTAAGTGTTTGTTTCCCTCTCCTTTTTTTTTCTTTTTCCCCTTCCCATATGTTCATCTGTTTTCTTTCTTAAATTTCATATGACTGAAATCATATGATATTTGTCTTTCACTGGCTAATTTCACTTAGCGTAATATACTCTAGCTCTATCCACATCATTGCAAATGGCTGAATAATATTCCATTCATCAGTCAATGGACATTTGGGTTCTCTCCATAGTTTGGCTATTGTTGACAGTGCTTCTGTATACATCAAGGTGCATGTAACCCTTCAAATCTGTATTTTTGTATCCTTTGGATAAATACCTAGCAGTGCAATTGCTGGATTGTAGGGTAGTTCTATTTTTAACTTTTCGAGGAACTTCCATACTATTCTCCAGGGTGGCTGCACCAGTTTGCATTTCCACCAATAGTATAGGAGGGTTCTCCTTTTTCCAAATCCTCGACAACACCTTTTGTTTCTCATGTTATTAATTTTAGCCATTCTGACATGCTGAGGTGTAGCTCATCGTGGTTTTGATTTGTATTTCTCTAATAGTGAGAGATGTTGAACATCTTTTCATGTGTCTGTTAGCCATCTGGATGCCTTCTTTGGAAAAGTGTCTATTCATGTCATCTGCCCATTTGTTAACTGGATTATTTGTTTTTTGGATGTTGAGTTTGATTAGTTCTTTATAGATTTTGGATACTATCCCTTTATCTGATATGTCATTTGTAAATCCCATTCTGTCAGTTGCCTTTTAGTTTTGTTGATTTTATTCCTTCACTGTGCAGAATCTTTTTATCTTGATGAAGTCCCAAAATTTCCTTTTTGCTTTTGTTTCCCTTGCCCGTGGTGATGTGCCTATTAAGAAGTTGCTATGGCTGAGGACAAAGAGGTTTCTGCCTGTCTTCTCCTCTAGGATTTTGACGGTTCCCTGTCTCACATTTAGGTCTTTCATCCATTTTGAAGTTATTTTTGTGTTTGGTGTAAGAAAGTGGTCCATTTCATTCTTTCACATGTTACTGTCTAGTAACTCTCTATTTGTGTATAGAATTGAAAGAGATTCCTGCACATGGATTTTATATCCAGCAACTTTTCTGAATTCATCTATTAGTTCTGGCAATTTTTTTGTGAAGTCGTTCAGGTTTTCTATATAGAGTGTCATGCTATCTGTAAATAGTGAAAATTTGACTTCTTCCTTGCCAATTTGGATGCCTTTTATTTCTTTTTGTTGTCTGATTGCTGTGGCTAGGGCATCCAGTTCCATGTTAAGTAACAGTGGTGAAAGTGGACTTTCTTGTCATATTCTTGACCATAGAGGAAACACTCTCTCCACATTTAGGATGATATTAGCTGTGGGTTTTTCATGTATTGCCTTTATTATATTGAGATATGTTCCCTCTAAACCTACTTTGTTGAGGGTTTATATCATGAATGGATTTCTATACACCAATAATGAAGCAGCAGAAATAGAAATTAAGTAGTCAATCCCATTAGCAATTGCACCAAAACAATAAGATACCTAGGAATAAACCTAACTAAAAAGGTAAATCTCCGCACTCTGAAAAGTATAGAACACTATAAAGGAAATCAAAGAGGATACAAAGAAATGGAAAAACATTTCATGCTCATGGATTGGAATAACAAACATTGTTAAAGTGTCTATACTACCCAAAGCAATCTATGCATTTAATGCAATCCCCATCAAAATACCACCAGCATTTTTCACAGAACAAGAACAAACAATTCTAAAATTTGTATGGAACCACAAAAGACCTCAAATAGCCAAAGCAATTCTGATAAAGAAAAGCAAAGCTGGAGGCATCACATTTCCTGACTTTAGTTATATTGCAAAGCTGTAGGCATCAAGACAGTGTGGTACTGGCACAACAATAGACACAGATCAATAGAAGAGGATAGAGAACCCAGAAATGAATCCACAACTGTATCGTCAACTAATCTTTGACAAAGCAGGAAAGGATATCTAATGGAAAAAAAGATGGTCTCTTCAACAAATGGTGTTGGGGAAACTGGGCAGTAACATGCAAAAGAATGAAACTGAACCACATTTTTATGCCATACACAAAAATAAGCTCAAAATGGGCTAAAGACATAAATGTGAGACCTGAAACCATAAAAATCCTACAGAACATAACCATTACATTGACCATAGCAACTTCTTTCTAGTTATGTCTCCTGTGGCATGGGAAACAAAAACAAAAATAAACTATTCGGACTTCATCAAAACAAAAAGCTTCTGTATAACAAGGGAAACAATCAACAAAACTAAAATGGAATGGGAGAAGATATTTGCAAATGACATATCTGATAAAGGGTTAGTATTTAAATTTTTTTTTTTAAGATTTTATTTATTTATTTGACACAGAGAGAGAGATTACAAGTAGGCAGAGAGGCAGGCAGAGAGAGGGGGAGAAGCAGGCTCCCCGCTTAGCAGAGAGCCCAATGCGGGCCTCGATCCCAGGACCCTGAGATCATGACCTGAGCCGAAGGCAGAGACTTTAAGCCACTGAGCAACCCAGGCGCCCCTAGTATTTAAAATTTATAAAGAACTTATAAAACTCAACATCCAACAAATGAATAATCCAGTTAAAAATGGGCAGAAGGCATGAATAGACATTTTTCCAAAGAAGACATACAGATGACCAACAGATACATGAAAAGATGTTCAACATTTCTTATCATCAGGGAAATGCAAATCAAAACTACAAGATACCACCTCACACCTGTCAAAATGACTAGAATCAATAACACAGGAAACAGCAGTGTTGTTGATGATGTGGAGAAAGGGGAACCCCACACTGTTGGTGGGAATGCAACCTGGTGCAGCCATTCTGGAAAACAGTATGGAGGTTTCTCAAAAAGTTAAAAATAGAACTACCCTATAATCCAGTAATTACATTACTAGATATCTATTCCCAAATACAAAAATACTAATTTGAAGGGATACGTGCACCCTGATGTTTATAGCAGCATTATCTACAATAGCCAAATTATGGAAACAGCCCAAGTGTTCAATGACTGATGAATGGATAAAGAAGAGGTGGTATATATGCAGTTGAATATTACTCAGCCCTAAAAAAAAAAGAAATCTTGCCATTTGCAATGACATCATTGGTGCTAGAGAGTATTATGCTAAGCAAAGTAGGTCAGAGAAAGACAAATACCATATGATTTCACTCATATTTAGAATTTAAGAAACAAAACAAATGAGCAAAGGGAAAAAAGTGAGAGTGGCAAACCAAGAAACTTAGCTATAGAGAACAAACTGATGGTTATCAGAATGGAGGTGGGTAAGGGGATGAGTTAAATAGATTAAGAGGATTAAGGAATGCACTTGTGATGAGCACTGGGTATTATATAGAAGTGTTAAATCACTATGTTGTACACCTGAAACTAATATTACACTGTATGTTAACTAACTAGAATTGTAATAGAAACTTTAAAAAATGCAAATGATGTAATACAGTAAAAAATACCTTTAGCTTATTCTTTGTTAAGAAAACAAGTATTTAAAAAAAAAAGAAAACAAGTATTTTGCATAATCAGGCTTGAAAACAATATGATTAAACTCTCTGTACTGATTATATGATAAAAAAAAGAATGTAGGTGCAGAGATACACCAAGATGATATTGAATAATATTCAACAACTATCATCTGCATGGTGCATTTCTATTTTCCCTGGTTTCTCCATTGAGAATGTCAGCAGCTTACTTGACATGGAGCTCCATTTAAATTGGAGGCACACACTTCAAAAGTGATAGTCCTCCAAGCTTGGTTGATGGGACTACTTATTAAATTAGATGGTACCTAACTCAACAGTATCCCACATCTAGAACATATTCAGTTTATTTATACCTTTGTATAATTTCCCTCATGGGGTTCATCATCTTGGTTTTGCTTTTATACAATCCCCTGGTACATGAGCATCCTTCCACAGGCAAGGGCGTCAAGTAGTGTCTGCTTACATGGAAAATTTTTGTTCCTATCAGTTTTCAATTATGTAAGTTACTTGTTAACCTTCTAGTAGTGAGTGACCCTTTATTGCTTAAGCTAGCTAGGATAGTATTCTGTTACTTATAACTGAAGATTCAGAAGTGATACATATCCTCATATTACCCAGTAAAGTTAGTAAAAATTGAGACTGATAGATATATTTAATATATGATGAAATTGAGACTTGGATCCAGTTAGTCAGCATTCTAAGATTGGTGAGTTAGCCACAAACCAGGAATTACACTTTGTCTCTTGACTTCTAATTCTGTACATTGTCTGAATTTGGTCTGGCACAGAATCACGCTATGAAATAAGGACTGGAGCTCAAGTAGTTTATTTGGAACATAATTTCAGGAAACACCAGTGGGGAAGTGAGTAGCTGAAACAGAAAAGAAGGCAAAGTGTGTGCTCTCAAGAGCTGGAGCTTAATTGCGTGGAGAGTTCTGAAAGCCAGTGTTGTGGACTAACTTGTGTCTCCCCCCAATTCATATATGGAAGCCCTCATGGCCAATGTGGTTGTATTTGGAGATAGGGCCTTTAAAAGGGCAATTAAAGTTCAATGAGATCATAAAGGTCAGGCTCTAATCCAATTAGACTGGGGTCCTTACAAAGAGAGGAAGAGATACCTGGGAAGCACGTGCACAAAGCAAATGCCATGTGAGGACATAGAAAGCAGCCATCTGCACGGCCAGGACAGAGACCTCATGAGGTACCAACCCTGCTGACACCCTGATCTTAGACTTCTAGTTCCAAAAACTGTGAGAAAATAAATTTCTGTTGTTTAAACCACCCAGTCTGTGGTATTTTGTTATAGCAGCCCAAGCAGACTAATGTACCCCGTGCGAACAACGTACTTCAGAATTAGCCCCTTGAGGAGCAAGGACAGAAGGGTACCTGCACCCCAATGGTTCTTAGTCCACAAAAAGCAGTATCAGCATCACTTGGGAACTTATTAAAAACGTAAATTTTTAAGTTCACCCCATACCTACTGAATTAGAATCTCCAGGGTTAGACTCAGCTACATGTGACTTAACAAAGACCTCTCCAGGTGATTTTGATGCCCACTAACATTTGAGAGCCACTGGCATCTACCAATTCTCTCCAAGGATTGGTTGAGGTGCTCCTGGACGTATTAATCCGTAGCACTTCTGTCCTACTGGGTGAGTGGAGTGGGCTCCAGAGGCTAGCAAAAGACACGGCCAAAGAGATGCAGAGTCATGTTTGGAAAGTTAAGCTAGTATGCACTGAAATGCTAAGGCTCAAGGGGGATATGGGAGAAGCGGCACCTGCTACACTAATTGTGATGTTGACACTGTGTCAGCATTCTGTCACGCAGTACTTGAAGTCATTGGCACCTCTTTGCAACTCTTTAATGGTCTTTCCTTTTTGCCAAAATTTCAAAGTGACTAAGATTTGTCTTTCTAAGTAGGTGGTAATATCTGAGAGCAGCAGAGCAAGTGAGAGAAAATTTGTGACAATCTATGATCTATGATGTTTCTGTAAATAAAACCAACCTTAAATGTGCTTAATCTTTGCAATTATCCTGAAGAGTAAATACCATTATCCTAATTTTATAGTCGAGGAGGTTGATATATAAAGGAATTTGCCTAAGATCATATAGAAAAATAAGTGGTGAAGCTAGGATCTGAACCTCCATATGCTTGACCAAAAACCCAAGCCGTATCCACTATCTGAACCCTTAGGAATTCATAGTGATTTCTCAATATATTATATTTTGACATTTTTTTTTTGTGAGCATGTCTGGAAAAATAAAAATTTTCACTTTCAATTGGAATCTTCCACTTAATCAACATGAGTATTGGGGGAGGAAGCCAAGGCTTAGACAGTAACTATCATGACCACTAGGATTTGCTCAAAAGCCAAAAAAAAAAAAAAAAAAAAAAGTCTTTATTACAAATGGCTGTTCCTAGGAGACTCCTAGTCTTCCCTAATAATCTCTTCTCAGTACAGCTTTCTTAAGAAGCCTGGGCACCAGACCAACACTCTTAGCTATGGTCTTGTATTTCTCATCTGTTGAGTTTAATTATATGCACAATGTTCCTTTAATAAGAAAGCTGGGGCAACTCTGTTTTCACTACCGCAGCAATGTGGGGAACCCACATAAAGATTCTTGTGCAGAGAGACTACTTAGAAAAAAAAATACTCATTGATACAACGTTTCTTGTAGGCTGATTTTTGAGTGAAGAGAGCTCTCCCATTGTCCCCCAGTGTGAGCTCCCACTGAAGGATGAAATGCTCCCTGGAACGGATGATAGGCAAAGGCCTACTTGATTTACCAAGCACATGAGCTATGAGGCAGCCCATTCTGGTAGACAGTCATTGAGAAAGCAGAAGAAAACAAAAAACAAAAACAAAAATTAAAAAACAGGTTTTCAGAGAATTATAACCTGAATGTGGCCTTCGTAAGTGGAACCAAGGCATGACTTTTCTTTGTGCTGGAGTATATTGCCACCAAACTACATCTTCCATATTTCTTCGGATTAGCAGCAGGGAAATCCTGAAGCAGGATTTATCTCTAGGTCCCCATCATTTCATCTTTTGCCTTTGCTTCCACAAGGGATCAAGAGATTGGAAGTTGGGACTCACAAGGTCTCTCTTCATTTATTATAGTGAGGCCAGCTGCTCTCCATATTATTGCCTGGGAAATCTTTAACCATCATCAAAGAAGGCAATTGCTGCCATGCTTCTTCCTGGGGAGTTGTTCTCATGAAAAGCAACTCAATGGCAGACAAAGCCCACAATCTGGCATCTGTTCCTATGACCAGACTTGGGATTCTTACTTAAAACCATGGTTTGCTTTCTCTGGCTATAGTATCTTAATGTGTATGGGCTACCTCTTGGGAGTAAGAGTTGATCTCTCAATCTCCTTTTTAGCTTCGCTTTTTTTTAAATTTATTTATTTATTTTTTTCCTTTTTAGCTTCTCTTGAAGTAGACTGCTTTTTGCCCTGGGGTGCTTTCCTGAAACCCCACAGAGTCAGCATTTATAGGTCACACCCTCTTAAACTCATCCTTCAAAATTAACAAATACTTCTACACCTTTTCTCACTTGATGCAGTATCATACAAAGAAATACATTGAGTATTTACATAGCTATGAATATGCATTATACTTATCAACATACATGATTGTACCCTTTAGCATATGATTTTAAAATCAATAATTATGTCATCTGGCACTTCTTCTACATACTTCTTTGATAGATTTGCATAAAATTGGCTTCAGGGCCTAATTTCTTGTCCTTGTCCTCTAAAACGTTAATATCATCTCCATTATTTTTGTGAATTACTGGGGGCTTCTATCTACTTATCTACATATTTGTCTATCAACCAATACAAGGAACATCAGTATAAGGAACATAAAGCTTTGTAGCCTATTTTAATAATTTCTCAGTTATGTCAAACATTTCTCCATGTTATTTTTCTACATCATATGATAATCGGTGTACAATATTCTATGTGAATGTGCCATAATTTATGTAACTCATCCCATAATTTTGAAGACTTAGTTTATTTCTAATTTAGTTAATATTCTTATATAATCTTCCTTATTCACTTTCTAATGATTTCCTTAGAATAAATTCCTAGTGACAGAACACCTGGGTCAAAGACTGTGCTTATTTAAAACTTTAATATATGCCACTGATTGTAAGGGGGCACTAAATTATTTCCTCAGTAGCAGAGTATGGGAGTTTTTCATTCATTGCATCCTAGGTATTAACATTCTTTATCCTTTTAGGCAAAATTATACTTTAGTTCTCACTGAGACTTTGGCACAAAATGGGGATTCAAGAGAAGGCAAATAACTCAAATAAGGAGAAGAAAGAAATACACAAGATACACACACCACATGTTGTATTTTTCTTGATTAACCTTGTAAATTAAATTCTTCAGCATTGATGAAAATACATTTTCTTCTGTCTGACTCAATTTAGACTGTGAAACATTATCTAATCCTTCAGACTAATGCTGCCATTAGCCTCTTCTTGAATATAAGTTGTAACTTATATGACAAATATAATATGTATGTTCAGTAAGATTTAACAATCATCCATCAGGTCTGTGCTGAGTGTAATACTACGCTTGGCATTGGGCAATGTTGAAGAAAGAAATGATATGACATGGCATCTGGCTCTCTCACAACTCAGTGAAAGATTGTGGCTATAACCCAAGGCCCACTGGGTATGCAAAGGCTATATTAGAAGTATAAAATTCAGTGGGAGAACAGAAAAGTAGCAGTACTAATAAAATGACAATAAAAATAATGATAATAATATGGTTGCTGCTGTTTAAACTATCCCTTTTAAATGCTCATTATGTATCATGTAGTGCATTGAGTGCTTTATATATTTTATTTCATTCAGTCACCACCAGATGAGTATGAAGTAGGTACCATATTACCTGTTTTATATATGAGGAAACTGGGAAACAAGATACACAAATTGCCTAAAGTCATGTTGCTAGCATATACTGGAATTATTGGAAAGCCTTTTGGAGATGCCAGTGTATGAGGTCTGGAAGAAGGGTAAAAGTTCAGCATATAAAGACTAAAGTAAGGAGTATTCCAAGCAGGGAGCATAGCCTGAGCAGAAGCCCTGCAGTAGGAAAAGGCAGGTTGTGCATGAGGAAGCAGGATTAAAGAGCCAAAATAAAGGAGGATGAAATTTGGTATGGAAAACCCAGAATGCCATAAGATGTAGGTGTGTGGATTTTTTTATGTTGGCAGCCAAAGGGATACGTTTACTTTATTTTATTATTTATTTATTTATTTATTTTCTCCTCTATTTTACTTTATTTTAGTCGTTTTTTATTTTAATTCCAGTATAGTTAACATACAGTGTTATATTAGTTTCTGGTGCACAATATAGGATTTAATAATTCTATACATTACTCAGTGCTCATCATAGTAAGTGTGTTCTTAATTCTCATCACCTATTTCACCCATCCCCCCCATCCACCTCCCCTTTGGTAGCCATCAGCTTGTTCTTTATAGTTAAGAGTCTGCTTTTTTGGTTTGTCTCTTTTTTTCTTTTTTCATTTGTTTTGTTTCTTAAATTCCACCTATCAATGAAATGATAGACTGATTCATATCATTTAGCATTAAACCCTCTAGATCCATCCCTGTTGTTGCACATAGCAAGATTTCATTCTTTTAATGGCTGACTAATATTCATACACACACACATGCCATATCTTCTTTATCCATTCATCTACTATCTTTTGATGGACACTTAAGTCATTTCCATTTCATGGCTATTGTAAATAATGTTGCAGTAAACACACGGATGCATATATTTTTCTGAATTAGTCTTTTCATATTCTTTAGATAAATAACCAATAGTGGAATTTTTGATCATAAGGTAGTTTTTTTTTTTAGTTGTTTGAAGAACCTCCATACTGTTTTCTATAATGGCTGCACCAGTTTGCATTTCAAATGGGATATATTTTATTTTTAAAGATTTTATTTATTTGTTTGCTTGTTTATTTAGAGTGAGAACAGAGAGGGAGGGGCAGAGGGAGAGAGAGAGAGAAAATCCCAAGCAGACTCCTCGCTGAACACAGAGCCTGCCATGGGGTTTGATCCCATGACACTGAGATTAAGACCTGAGCCGAAATCAAAATTCAGATGCCCAGTAGACTGAGCCACCCAGGTACCTCATCCAAAAGGATACATTTTAAAGCTTTTGCAGAAGTTGAGTGATCTGATCAGAGAATGAGAACATTAAGTCTGGTAACATTTTATTGGATGAAGCTATTACCCTAGTCTAGAAAGAATTTTGTACAGAATGATAGATGAGCTCTAGATATTAAAATTTTTTATTTTTATTTCTTTATTTTAGAGAGGGGGAGAGAGAGAGAGAAAGAGCATGAGTGAGGGGAGGGGCCAAGGGGACGAGAGAGGGAGAGAATCTAAAGGAGGCTCTGAGCTGAGTGCGGAGCTCCACCTGTGGCTCGATCTCATGACCCTGAGATCATGACCTGAGCCAAAACCAAAGTTCAATGCTTAACCAACTGAGCCGTCCAGGTTCTCCCAAAATATATTTTTGTATCTAGATTTCATATTTGAGATCTTATGGCTAGAGTGGAGCCATAGAAATAATAATAACTCATATTTTGTTGGCATTTGCTCATGAAGTGAAATTCTTACTAGGAACTCCAGAGTACTCTCCTTCTACTTCCATTTCACCTCTTCTTTGCCCAAATGTACATACTTGTGCCCAACTTAGAAGAACGAATATAGTTAAATTTATAAAGAGATTTTCACCACCCCCTCTTTGTTATCTGTACATATTTTTATCTGATTTCTAAAAAGACTTGGTGCTTTTTGAGGGTAGAGTTGACCTTTGATTTATTGTTATTCCAACTGTACAATACTTACTTAGTGATTTGCACATAATCAGTGTTAAATATGGAGTGAATAAACCACAGAGGGAACTCAGACTAGCATCACATACTTTGTTGCCTTTGCATGAGTGCATATCTAAAGCTACATCTGGGTGTCTACCAAACTCTAGCCAGTGTCCATCAAAGCAGATAACATATAGCACATTTAGACATGAGGAGCCTATTTACATTTATATTGGTGTCTAAAGTCATCTGCTGGGACTGAGCTCATCTTAATTTATTACGGCCTTTACTGCCTGCCAGGAAGCAATGATGTGCTCAAATTTCACTTGCATTTCTTAGCAGGAACCTAGCTTCAATCAATATTTGGGGAGGGGGATGACATTCCTGGGAAAGCTCAGAATCTGATTCTAGTTAATACATTATGATCATTCATAATAGAACTATCATCAAGACTCTGATGAAAGAATTTGCTAACAGCTGTTTTCTGTAGTTAGATTTATTTTTGTGTCCCATGGATAATCTGGATAAAGCAGGGATATTTCTCTGAGAATAGATCTTGGTCTTCGGAAGTCACTTAGGAAAAGAGCACTGGGTTGGGAGTCTGGAGATCTGCTTTTTCTCTAGGGCTCAGCTGCTAGTAAGTTGTTGGAGATTGACAGTGGGTCTCCTGGAAGATGAGGATGGCAACCTAGCATTAGGATTTTGAGATCACCTTAAGGCTAATTTGCTATGGACAAGGTCAGTAGAGCCATCTCAGCCAACTGAGAAGCAGGTTAAGAGATGCTGTACTGGGGCAATCTGATAAAAGTTCACTTAAACCAAGGGCTCGCGGTGAGATGAACCTTTGAAACAACCACACCGAAAGGTCCCCATCAGTCTCATACTCTAAGAAGAACTTAAAATACTTACTGAACAGACCAGTGATTACCATAATGCCCAAAGTCATTGGGCATTGCTACTGGGATAGACCCAGTAGCACCCGGGTCTATCCATTCCTAAGCATGTGCTCTTAGAGCACCTGTTCCCTCTTAGC
>JAPYYM010000563.1:0-14526 GCA_028534135.1 Potos flavus
GGGGTAGCTATGCTCACGGCAGCGGGGCATTTCAGTGGAAGGACGCACGGCAGGACTAGCCGGGGGAAAAGACACATCCAGGAGAGTCTGGGGGAGTCTGGGTGAAGGCTTCCAAGATTCTCCTCCTGCGGCGGGGGCTGCACAGAACACACTTCTTCCACCAGTGAAATGCGGCAACAGCATGCAGCGTGCCCAGGGAAGTCTGTCTGAGACTCCGAATCCCCAGATTTTATTGTGGGCTAGTGACATAGGCACTGTGCCTGCAAGACCGGCTATGATTTCTGACCTTCCAGGCTCCTAGGAGAGCAAGTGTTTGCTGCAAGTTGCATTGTTTGTACCAGGCTAGGCAGGCCTCCGTGCCCCAGGTAGACAGAACCGCCTTATCAGTCGGGATCATGGGCAGCCTTCCAAAAACCAATTTCCCAGATGCGGGCCAAGGGCTTGCTTCAGGAGCTGGCCTTTCCCAACAGCTGCATCCGGCCCGCAGTGTTAACCTTCTCCTACAAGGGTCTATTTCGATCTTTGGATCATATTTTAATCAGATGTTTAGTCTTTTTATTTTTGAACGGTTGGAGATCTTTACATAGTCTGGACATAAGTCATTTATTAGATATACATTTTGTAAATGTGTTCTCCACGTCTGTGACTTGTCTTCCATTCTCTTAATTGTGTCCGTGGAAGGAGTTTGGGCAGGGAGGTTTTATGGTCAGATTCATGTGCAACACAAAACTGCTCGGGTTCATATGCGGAGAGTGGATCACAGGGGGCGAGGGTAGGTTGGGGAGACCCATTACAGGAGTCTGGCTAAGAGACGATGGTGGTCTGGGCTGGGGGGTGTCAGGAGGGATGGAGAGAAGAGGCTGCATGTGAGGAATGCATGGAGAGAAGACAGCGGGACATGGAGACACTCATTGTGGATTTCACCAGAAGGAAAGCTGGGCTCTCCAAATTGGTCCGCAGAACACCATACTCTTTGTTTTTTAATAGTGAAACTCCCATTAATTTGTGGGATTTCAGTGTTCTGATAACCTAAGGCAGGATCCAATGAATGCTAGGGTTCCTCCCAGTTTTCACAGGGTCTGGCGCCATGAACAAGACTTCCTGGGGCTATTTTAACAATTCTAAAATCTTCTGTGGTGTGCGCCTACATGCATTATTATAGATGGTTTATTAGTCATACATGTGTGTCTGTAATGCTGAGCTCTGGTCCAAGAAAATAACTTCACGACTGAAATTGAACAAGTCCATGCATGGAGATCCTTGTCAAAAGTGAAGGTGGAAACACTGTTGGCAGAGGGAGGGCAGGACAGGGATGAGGAAATTCATGTTCGTGTATTAACCCAATTACCAAACGTGCCCTGCAAGTCTGGTGCACTGTTGGTTTAAAATGGGATTTCACATCATTCTCTCCCAAGTGACAGACAGTATCATAAATGAAAAATCCTTTCCTCAGGCTGGGATGCAGAGCTCCTCTCATTTGGCCAGCATCTGCTACCATGGGAGAACCTTTATTTAAGGCTGGAAATTCTGTTTACCCAGGAGGCCAAAACACTGTTTTTCTGTTCTTGCAAAATAAACAAAACACCTTGGCACAATAGATGCAAAGAAGGCCTGAGGGAATGGAAAGGAATGTGAGATCAGGTATGCGGGGCAGTGTCAATGCAATAAATCAGGAGCACAGCGGTGATACATGTTTTCCCTTCTGATACTAAAAAAAGAAGGCTACATGAATCAATGAGACAAAGCAAGAGTCCAGAAATTGAGAGAGATATATGTGTGTGTGTGTGTGTGTGTGTGTGTGCTTACTTTATTGTAAAGTAGGTTTTGTTGTGTTGTTTTATTTTAGAAGGAGACAATGTAAAGGCTCAGCACTGGTGGGATCCACATGGTACAGCCATGAATCAGAGAGATGAGGGCATCTCCTCCAAGCCTAGTTGCGCCTGGTGTCATGAACCTATGGGAAGGGGGGATGAGGAGATGCTGGCGTGCCAGGATGCCTGCTGTGAGGTGCACGCTGCAATAGTGAACCCCTTCTTTAAGGAGTTGATGATGAATCCAGCTCATCACGATGCTCATTTGGCCCCCTTCCACCTCAGGGCCTTTGCATATGTCGTTCATTCTGCCTGAAAGCCCTGCTGCCTCCATCCATCCCCAAGTCTTGTGAATTCATCTTTCAGGTCCATCTTCTCTTCCCTGCTTTCTAGATTCTGCCATTGGGGTGAATCCTCGCTGTTTTATGGAGTCTATACTTTGTACAATTTTGGAGGTCACTTTTCAGAAAAATAAAAGTCATGAATGTGAAATTAGATAACCCACATGATTAGGGCTCCCCACCCCCAGGGTGTTAGAAAGGGCCTGGGCAAGTAAGGGACTATGGCTTCAGCTTAACCTCATGGTGAACCTGGGCCTCTGGCTACAGGGAAGGCTGTGTGTTGGCCTTTAGAACCCTCATCCCAGTCTGTAATCAGATGTTTGGGCATGGGAATATTTGATTCCTCTCCGCCCTCCCACCAGACTGTAAGCTTCACGAGGGGAGAGGCGGTCCGTTTTATTCATCATTATACTCCTAATGTTGTCTAGTGCCTGGTACATAAGAGGTGCACCAAAAATGATTCAAACGAATGAACCCTGAATTCTGAATCACAAAAGTTATAATCACGAGTCTTCGAGCTTCCACTCCTTGAGTCTCCGCTTGCCAGGCTGTGGTTGTCCATATTGAGGACTCAGGATATGTTGGAAGCCTCAGCCTGTAAAAACACGGGAGAGAAAGCCACTCTGGGCATGTGGAAGTGGGGGAGACTGGAGTTGGGGGTGCCTCTGAGTCAAGGACGTGGCTTCTAATTCCCGCTGTCAGTAGTAGCACTGTGTCCCCCAGGATAAACACGACTTCGTGAGTGGTGGGGACGCCTCTCAAACTACTCCTTTGTAAGAGGATGGTATTCTAAAGCTGCTGTCGGCTCATCTGCCCTGTTGAGAAAGGCAGGAACCCCTCCTCACATATATACCCCCACCCCCCGCCGTATCCTTAAACCAGCGGGTCTCAACCAGGGGGACTGTTTTGTGCCCCAGGGGGCATTTGGGAAGGCATAGGGGGCATTTTGTTGTTATATTTAGATGTGGGGGTGGATGCTCCTAGCATCTAATGGAGAGAGGCCAGGGAAGGCCCTCACAGGAAAGGGTGATCTGGCCCAGAATGTCAGTATCGCTCAAGTTGAGAAACCCTGCTTCAAACCCCCAGGATCACTCACTACTCCTTTTTCTGGACACTCTCGCTGTATTCTTTCTACACTCCACATACAACAGTAGGAAAATGTTGCTCAGAGGGTGAGGAGGAAGATATTCACCAGAGTAAACATGATACAATCATATATTTCAATCATATATGCAGTCTGCTAAAAATAAAGCTAATATTTATTGTTACAGGCACTGTTCTAGGCCCGAACACTGAATGGCTTGGGAATCTTATTAAAATGCAGATTCTGAGTCAGTAGGTCTGGGGTGGAGCCTGAGAGTCTGCACTTCTGTCCAGCTCCCAGGGGATGCAAACGCTCATCCTGTGACCGTGTTTGGGACAGCAAATTTCTTGGCACTTAGGATACATCAGCCAACAAAACAAAGACCTTCTCCCCTTGGAGAACTTTCAGTGTAGCCAGACGTGAACTAGACCCCAAGGACGGTGGCCAGGCTGGAGGAGGGCACTCAGAGCATCAGGAAATCAGAGCTAGAAGAGAATTTAGAGACGATATAGTTGAACCGGCGCATTTCAGAGTTTGGGAAACCAAGGCTCACAGGAGGGAAGGGAGCTGGTCCAAGTCACACAGTTTGGTGTGGACAAGGCTCTTTGATTCCTATTCCCCTGCATCATCAAGGTCCTTAGAGACCCCTTGGGGTGCAGAGCGCAGTCAGGGTGGGGAAGAGCTAGCAGCTTTAGAGGTGGCAGGGGTGGGGGTCTAGGGACCCCCCACTGCATAGGAGGGCCCCACTACACTAGACCCAGGAAATCCTGATTGCCTACTCTACCCCTCGCTATCATGACACACACACGGATGCTGGGATATGTTTGGGGAGATAGGAGATTCTTCCTGGCTGGCCCTTTGTTTTTTTGCATGATGACACCTGCAGCAAGGACGAACCAGCGTAAAAGTACGGAGCAGTCCATTCTGAATGCATTCACCCGTTTGGTGAGCAGGTGTAAAGAGTGAACTCAAACCGAATTAGGCCAACGAAAACCGCTTCTTGAGGAGTGGAATGACAATCTTGCACACAGGTGAAGCTCCTCTTGTCATCCTTTAGGGCCCACCTGAACAGAGCCCTCGGCCCAGAGTTTCAGATTAGAGCAGTCATTGCAACTGCTTTCCTGGAAACTGCTAGTACCTGGAAACAGAAACTTTTAAGTTCATGTCAGTTCGATTGAACAGTGGCAAATTTCATGGGGTAGCTAAAAAGAAGAGCAACAGCTGGTACATTAGGCATTAATAATATAACAAAGGAAGAAAAAAGAGAAACTTTTCATTAGTATCTTTCGATGTCAATTTATTATTTATCTCTTTGCCAATATTCAAACAGGCAGGCGGTCATAAAACATTCAGAAAGATCCTCTGAAACAGTCAAGGCATCTGTTTACCTCAGTTCCTTTTTAGAAACCTGGAAATCGGGAGCCCTGGCATTTATAAAAAAAAAAAGTCATGTTAAAAATATCTGCCATATCAAAAATACTGTTTGAGGGTCACTCCTTAGAAAGATTTAAAATTGTATCTACAGCTCAGGCAGGCAGATGGTGGTTAAGAGCTGCTTCCAAATTTTTGACTCCTCAATTAGTATTATTTTGTTGGAACGAGGCGTTGACAAAGCCCACTGTTTGGTAATTAGCATCCTGTCAAGTCTCTCCTATCAAGACCAGCATGCTGCACCTGGTCCTAGTTAAAAAACGCGTGTGGGCCGTTCTGAGCTGACCCTCAGCGGCCCTGCCTGGCGCGGAACTGCCCTCAGTGCGCATGCCCGAGTCACCCGTTACCGAATAAGGAGGCCTCTGCGGCGACAGGTTCTGAGAGCCATGGTCTAGTTCTGCTGACCGGTCGCGCCATTTTAACCTCTTTGGTAAAAGTCCACTCCTGAGATGTAGGCTCTTGCTCCTCCTCCCAAAAGAAACGTATCTCTTCCTGGGACGGAAGACCTCTGAAATCAACTCATTGCCTAAATAAAACAAAGGAAACATGGAGAAACAAACAAACAAGCAAAAAAAGCCCAAGACCTTGAGTGCCCTTTGGTCAGGAGGAGCTCTGTGGAGGAGTGGCTGGCTCTCCCCAGCCTGTCTTTCCTTCATTCCTCTGGGTGCTGCTGCCTGTCCAGGAACTGTCCCTGGTGTAGAGGTTGTGGTCCTTGATGTAGGTGATGACGGCGTCTGGGAGCAGGTACTTGACGCTGTGCCCCTGGCTCAGGGCCCGCCGGACGTACGTGGAGCTGAGCTCGTTGTGCACGGGCTCCCTGACCAGGTGAATGTTGTGCCGGTAGCGGTGCAGGATGGGCGAGCCCGAGATGTATTCCTTTGGGTTGTGACCTGTGCGGCTGACACACACCACGCCGAACTTCTCCACGATCTCCTGGATGTGTGCGTCTTTCCAGAGGTTGGGGGTCTGGAAGGTCTTCAGGACGTCTGCCCCGCAGAGGAGCTTCAGCTCGGGCACAGCTGGGAAAACAAGGGTGGAGGCCGACAAGGTTACAGAAGGGTCACGGCCAGTAAAGATAACATCACATTCCGTCTGAAAACTGCACAAGATGCTTCTCTGGGAATGTACTGGGAACTCAGTGTCTGTGTGTTCATGACAGGCAAAAGAAAAAGCGGGTGAATCCGAAGCGACTTCAGGGACATAGAGTGCTAAGTAATAATTTAATCAGTCTTTTGTTTACTATTGGCAAAGTGCCAAGAAATACACAATGGACTGTTTGTTTGTTTTCCTCCAGTATTACACCACAAGTCTGTGTGCGGTGGCTGGACCCCGGGCAGAGTGGTCCGAAGGCAGCTGCCAACCCGGTCTTCCGATAAAAGGTAAGGCTGTAAAATCCCCAGTACTAGCTGTGGGCCTCAGGCAAATCGCCACCCTTCTCACAATTTATTTCAGCCCTAACACCTGGTACTTTTAGAAGTAAATCTCAGCATAAAGGTTCTTTGGCTAACCAACAGCTAGTGACCTTTTCATCTGTTTTCAATATAACAGACCTCTAGAACAACTGATCAATGTGGATAATCCTTTGGCATTTGTTCTAACAGAACGATGGTTGTGATGATAAAAGGATGCCTAACGTTTACTCGGTGCTCAGTGGGAGCACCACCGCTAAGCGCTTTATGAGTTTAATCTCCTCTGATCCTCAGTGCAATCTCATGAGGTAGGCGTTATTGTTGTGTGCCGAGAGGGAAACCTGCCTGCCAGGCGAAGGAGGAGGCAGGACGCAAAACTGACCGCCGGCCTCCGGGTGGGGCATTTGTAAGTGCTGGCCTCTGCCGCCTCCTGCTGGCGGGAATTGTATATGCATCAGAACCCAGCCGCCCTTCCTGGATTTTCCTGGCACTATTCAAGGTCATGTCCCTTTTGAACGTGCTTATCTGGAAAGGAGAAAAGCAAGTCTGTGCTAGAAGCAGCTACTAGGATCTCCGGTCCTTCTGGAAGCCGATTCTAGCTTCAGTAAATGGCAAAGGCTGTGTTCCTAGAGCGCTGGCAGCTCTCAGTCACCGGGGAAGCCTCAGCTGGGGGAGGGGCTTCAGGGATTCCATGGGCTGGGGAAAGAGCTGATGTAAATGGTGGGTTGAGGCTCCTCTTCTGTGGAAACTTGGAAGGATCTGGGCATGGATCCGAGAGATGAGTTTACAAAGGAGCACTAGACCGGCTGTGGATGGAAAGTGAGAAACTTGGAGGGGTCATGGGGAGGTCTGAATTCAGCCTCCGTTAGGCACCGGCTGCTGTGGGGCTGATCCAGCCTTCTCTGGGCCTCAGTTTCCCCATCCATGAAACGGTAGGCACTGGACTTGTTTACTGATTTTGAAGAAGCAGATATAATTATAGAAGCAGACTTTTCAAACACTCTAGCAGCATAATATTGCTATAGTGAAATGGTATTCAAACACTGATGCATGTATTCATGAATTGCCCGTCCCTGGTTAAGAACTAAGACTTTAAAGCCAGACACCTTAGACCTGGCTCTGCTGTTCAACAGCTGTGTGACCTCAACTTTAAAATGAGGATATTAACAGTACTTACCCCATAGGATTATTTTATAATTGAATGAGCTTGTAAGTATAAAATACTTAGAACGGTGCTTGGAACAGAGTAAGTGTGATAGGTGTTAAGTACCATCCACCCACCCACTCATCCACCAACTTATCCACTAACCCATCCGGCCACACATCCATTCAACACTTAGGGAGTATTTTTAATGTCAATAAAACTGCGTTTAAAAATTATTCAATAACTCACACTTTCCACTACTTTGGGCTGGTCCCATTGCTCACAACATATGTGGATTTGAACTATTTTGTGTCTGTGAGGTTCTACTCCAATTTCTTATTTATGCAACCATTGTAATATAGCAAGAGACCTACTTTTGACCTTTTAAACAAATGGGTGATTTTCATGTGCTCTTTTTACGGGGGAGGTTAAATGATGGGCATTTAATTGTAGGGTCTCCTGAGGCCTGGAGCACACCGTTCCCCCCTCCCCCATTCCCACAAGTTAAAGAACAGAAGATACCCCCTTCCTTTCTCAGTGGATTTTTGTGGGGGCAGTTTCCACACAATGGCTTCGATATTAGACACTATTTAATTTATTAACAGTGACAGGAATACAATTCACCGTGAGCTCTTGCCTACAGGGGACAAGTGCCCACGCCTTCCCATCCCCCAAATCAAAGGCATGTCTGTGGGGTAATCACTTCTTCTGGCAGCATGTGCCTTACTCTGGGCAGTCCTCAGACACCGTTACATATCTCTTTCAAATCTGTTCACATCACTGCTACAAACTCTTCACACTGGGTGACTGTCTAAGTTGGAGGTGCTGAATAAAGGCGGCCGATCTGATTCGTCTTAACCACGATGTAGTGACCTACATCGGATGTCTGTGGGCATTTTGGGGGCAGTGTGCTTTCTTGGAATAGCCGCAGGCTTTAAAAAGCAGAGATTTACATGCAAAGTGAGAGAAGTGCCCCCGGGACCTTTTTCTTTGGATGTGCGGTTTATGTTGAGAACACCCAGCCCTGAGGTCAGTCAGCCCTGGGGTCTATTTCAGCTGCTGGAAGGCTGGGAGAGTTCTAGCAGCCGGGGCGGTTCCCTCCGCTGTAAAATAGGGATGACCTCCTGTGGAGGTTCTGGAAATGGAGTGACGGGCTGAATGCAATGTGAATTTCCGGCCTAGTGCAGGGTATGGGCACATACCCATGTGTGAGGAGTGTGAGACTCTGGGTGGACAGGACACCAGAGCCGAAGCGAGGTGTTAAAGGGCGGTGCCCCAATGAACCAGACAAGGCCACTGTGGAACAAATCGGTGCCAGATGGAATCAGAGGGGGTGGCTGCTCTGGTTGTGCAGAAAGGGAATCCTCTGAAGGTTGCTGAGCTGTGCTCAGCGTCATGAGCCAAAGGCAGGGACCACCTGCACAAAAGAGACACACACCGTCGGGCTGTTAGAGGACCGACCGAGGCATCCTTCGTGCCCATGTGTCACATCCAAGCAGCCCAGAACCGGGCTGGCCGCATGACTAGGTTAGTCCACGGAGGACTGCAGATCATGGGAGTGCCGGGCGAAGCAGGGCTCTGGCTGCCAGAACATGCTGAGCTCAGCCCGTAATCTGCAGTCCCAGGGGAGACGAGCACCCAATGAAATACACAGCACACAAAATGGTCCTTTACAAATATGTCACCAGTAACATACAGGCCACCTGGTCAGACGCTGTTCTTGTTAACTGCTTTAGTGTTGTGGGTTTTTTTTTTCCTCTGTTCTATTGATTTAGACATGCAAATAGATGTGCAAGTATATTTACATGTTTTTTTAAAAAATATACTTGAGATTATATATACAGGATCATATCTTGATTTTTTCCACTTGCCTCATAAGCCTTTCTCCAAAAACCTTTTGTCTCAATTATTCCTCCTATGTATACAGAATAATTTACTTAAACATTCCCTTATACTTAAACATGGAGGTTGCTTTTATTGTCTGCCATTATAAAAACTGCTGTGATAAACATCTTTCTACATAAATCTTTGTCCCCATTTCTATTTCTTTCCACTGTCTGATTCCTAGAAGGGGAATATATCAAGCAAAGGACATGAACATTTTTAAAGCCCCTAATATATATTTTGGTAAATTGAAAAGCCCACTTTTCATTCAACATGAACTTTCTTTTTTAACAGTTACTTTAGGAGAGAACAAGATGAGCAGGACTCAGGGCCTGAATAGCAAGAAAGGGGATAAAGGACAAACTCCCAATATTACAGGGCCAAGCAGAGTGACCCTAGAAAAAAAAATTTGAAAAGAATGCGGGTGAGCTTTGGCCAAGGGAGGGGGAGAGCCCATCTCTGTGAAAGTCAGCGGGGACTGGTTTCGCAGGAAGATGGGTCTAACGTGGGCCGAAGAGGACGGATAGGTTTTCAAAAGGGGCGTCAAAGGGAAGGGGGAGGAGGGGCATCCAGCAAAGATTCTGGAAGCAGGTGCTGACAGGGCAAGTATAAGAGGCTGGAAGCCGGTGTGTGGCATCCCTCCCGCATCACTAGAGGCTCCCTGCCTACCACTGGAAGCTCCAGTGTTCCCTAGCAGCAAGGAATGCCTCGCACCTATGCTGTTTCCTGCCTTTGTGCCCTGTCCAGCTGCCCCTCTGCCCAGAAATGCCCCTAATCCCAGAGACGGTACTGATCCTATGAATCTTGGTACTAGCGTCTCCTCCTCCAGGCAGCCTTCCTAATCCATGCCTGGACTCCCCACCATTCACAGCCCGTCTCTAGCCTTAAGTCAGAGGATGGGGCAGGCTACCTTTGTTTTCCTGAGTCCAAAGCCTGGCCTGGGGAGGTGCTCAGTGGGTGTCTCTCTTTTTTTTTTTTTTTTTAAGATTTTATTTATTTATTTGACACAGAGAGAGCGATCACAAGGTGTCTCTTAACTCTGGTAGGAGCAGCTGCTGAGCCAGAGATGCCTCAGAGAGAAGGCACAGGCTGAGAATGAACGCTGCCTCAAGCCTGGGAGACAAGGAAAGAGAGGCAGACAGACCAGAGGAATACAACGAACACTGTAAAGCTGATTACATAGGAGATGCTGTAACTCCTCCTTTCGTAGATTCCTACTCTAGCGCAGTTCCCCGTACTGGCCATAAAGCAAATCCCGCATGCCTGCTAAATATCCAGAGTCCCACTCAGGGGGGCTGGGGTGTGGCCTGGGAATTGTTATACACCTCACAGGTGATTCTGCCTCGAGTGATCCTTTAACCAGCATTTGAGGACTGCTGCATGAAACCTTTAGGGCCTGGGGGCATTTTCGAGTTCTTTTAGAAGAGTGTTTTCCAGTCTGTGTTCGGCTGGGGGGGGGGCACTGTGTTCTGGGGGGCACCAATATGTGTTGAAAAGGGCCCCATGATTAAAAAGTGATAACAGCCACAAGCTAGTTCCCTTTCTTGTAGAGTCACAATGCACATGAGCATAGTAAAGGCTCTGAAAAGTCCTGCAGGAAAGAAATCATTTTAGGTTGGTTTACCTGTGACTTTCCTGAGCCCTTCTGATCTGGAACTGGTATGCACCACCCACAGTTGGGAGACAGGCAGTAGGAAAACCCCACAGGTGGGCCTGTTGGTTTTTCAGCCAGGCGGGACCAGTGAGTCCCCGACCATGTCACATCCTGCCCTTCCATCACCAGGGGCTCCTGTTTATTTGCATGAGGGGCCTATGCACTTGACCCCTAGTACCAGGGCTGCCATTAGAGAGGGAAGATACTTCAAAGTCACAACTGGTAAGGTTCCGCCAAATACCAGGAGCTGACCACAGGGTAGAAACCCAGGGTTACAAATTGAAAGGACATTCCACATGGACTGAAATTCCCCTAAAAACAGGTTTCTGTTTGAGGATCAGAGTGGCACATTTGTACTCAGAAAGGCTCAGGCTTTTAAAAGAGCCCAGCATCACTCATCGGTTTATCCCTGTGTAGCCCTGACTGTAATCCGGTCACAAGCACAAGTCACAAGAGTAGGTAAACTCCTTTGGAGAAGAAAATCCTAAATTAGCAACCCGATTTACAAGGAATGGTGGCGGATTGTTGACGATGACCTTACAACCTGGGAAGTGTCACCATAGCCAGGCGAACCTCAGAATCCTTATCCTGCTTGGGAGTGGATCCCATGAATCCCTGACCTCTCCCCCTCCCAGGGACAAGAGGGTCTGCACCCACCTGTGGGGGCTGTGCAGCGAGCCCTGCCGTGGTCCAGGCCTTCCGTCCGGGGCAGAGATCTGAGCAGTTCACTGTGATGATGCCTGCATGGCAAACACATGGGCTCAGGGTGTGTCCGTACCCTCAAAGCCACCCAGGGGTCTCAGTTTTTAAGTCTCCACCTGCTTTTGTCCATTTTAGGTAGGTAGCTCGTTCCACAAATGTTTGTGGAGGGCCTACTGCTCCGTGCCAGGGGCTGGGATGGAAAGCAGATGTGATCAGGTCCTCTTAACCACCCACTGCCTTCTGTGAGCCCCGGTGGGAGGAGGGGAAATGAGCATAGTTCTACTTTTTTAACGCTGTCTCTTAATACCTCCCTTAAAAAACGTTGAGTAGGAATTAAGGACATGAGCTATGAGAATCAGACAGACGTGGGTTCAAAATAAAACCTTTCATTTGTAAAGCCAGGATAACGCCCACCTTTTAGACTTTTGTGAAGGTTAAGTGAGCTACTACACAGTGCGTGGCCCACAGCTCACTCTTGTCCTAAACTAGTATGTCAGGACTCCACGGGGTGAGGACCAAGCCTGGAGCCAGGCTGCCTGGGCCAAATCCCGGCTCCCCCACCGGCCAGCTGGGTGACCCTGGGGGCGAGGGCGTCATCAGGTTTCTGTGCCGACGGTTCAGCACCTGCGTCACGAGGAAGAGTGACCGTGCGTGCCTCTCCCGAGTGGTCACGAGGACTGAAGGAGTTATGCACGCAAAGTGCACTGAACAGTGGGCAGGGTGGAGCAAGTCTCATTTGGTGTTAGCGTTTCAGATCTGATTAGACTCACACCAGCTCGGCATGCCTGGCTCTTTTAGCAATCAGTGTGCAAATCAAGACATACCTGATCAAACACAGGGAGTCACCACGTCCTGTATCAATGCAATCTTCCACCTACCGAATTAGACATTTACGAGCTGTGTTTGGGAGGAGGCAGTGCCTGGTGGGGAACGCAGGTGCTCTGCAGCCAGACTGGGTGGGTTCGAGTTCAGGTTTTCTTCCCTGTATGACCTTGGATGAGTCACTGACACTCTTGGAGCCTCACTGACCTCATCTGTTTAGTGGTCATCATGGAAACTAATGCTGACCTCCCTGCTGAGCATTACCAGGCCGTGAGAGAGAAAGCAGTTCTACCCTGCCCAATGCTGGGCGAGTGGCCCCGTGCTGATCATCACTGCGGGAAGGCACGGTGTAAATGTTAAGCTTTGCAATTAGACTGCTTGGTTGGAATTCTGCTTCCAACCAGTAGCTGCGTTATCTTGGTGGGCTCCTAAAGCAATCTGCCTCCGGTTTCCTCATCTGTAGACTGGGGGGACAATGACCACGCCCACCCCTGTGAGCTGTGCTGAGGATTCATGGAGCAGCTTAGCACTGGCCCATCCATAGAAAGGGCCCAATCAACATTAGCTGTTTTTCTGTAAATGGTGAGCTCATTTAATTCATGCTTATAGTCTTAGTTCTCAGGAACCGCTTACCTAAAGTCAGCTGAATTCCAGACTGATGGGAGGAGTGGACCAATAAATACATTTAATTCTGGTCCCAAGTCCTTTCTGATGATCTCAGAGACTCAGTCGAGTCTTCTTAGGGTCTAGCTGGACTCTGTGTTTCCATTATTGTCTACTTTGGTTTGGGTAAGCTTCAAGTCTGAGGATTCGCTCCTGAATTAGTCTGGAATCTTGCACGTACTGAAGTAGGTGTGAGTCTCACCTCTACTTTCTAACTGTAGGACTCTGTGGATGTTACCCTTTCAGCTCCTCCATTTCCCCATCTGTAAAACGGGACTAAACCCACCTCCTTCTCAGAGTTGCTGAGGTGACTAGATATTAACCTACCTGAAAAAGCCTGGCACAAACAGGTGATCAGTAAAAGTGGTGACTGTCATTTTATTGTACTTACCTTGAAGCTCCTAGTTCAAGTTGACCCTACTTTGAATATTAGCTGGCTCTCTGAACTCCGATGTGTGAATAATTATTCTCCTCACAGACCTCCACTCAGCCTCTGTGGGGCAGTGCCCGTGGCTTCCCCTTGTCTGCCTGAGTGGTGCCCCAGTGTGCCCAGCCCTGGTCCTGAGGCCTGGCCCTGGGAATGAGTTCTCTGTGTCCTCTGCAGTCCAGGGATGCCTGGTCAGAGAGTCACTGTGGCAGGAACAGAGCCAGCCCCACTGTGCCCCCCACCCCCCATGGATCTCTGGTTTGAGGAGGACCGTAAGCGTGGCTTCAGAGTCAGATGGGGCTCTACCACTCATTTGTGACTTTGATTGACTTAGCGTCTCTGAACCTATTTCTTCATCTGTAAAAGGAGGATAGCGTAAGATCATGCTTGCAAAGGGGTCGGTGAGATGACAGTAGTGATAGTGACGATGATGATGGACCATACCAAATGGCATTGTGACTAAGGACGTCCCCCCACAGCATGGGGAGAAGGTGAGCAAAGTAGGTTACCAAATGCCCTAAAAGCATGAAAGTTGGCCTAGATTAAAAAAAAAAATTAAAAGTAAAAATAAGCAACCTGATAAGGAGAAAAGGAATCCTCAATGAACCCTACTGTGAATTTACTTCATAGGGACACTATTTGTCCCTATGATGTAAATCCCCTGTTGACTCTATCAGGAAGATACTAAATGGAGCAAAGGGTGGGGTGGATTACTGCCACCCTTCTAAAATCACCTGACTTTACAATTACCAGATTTTCAATCTTAAAAAAAAAAAAATGCTTTTGGCAATTTTAGGAACACATTAGCAATCAAATTTTCTAAGATGCTCACTCTAAATGTTGGAAAAAAAATGGAATCAGTTATTGGCAAAACTGTGTTGTCTGTTTATATTGGTGGATTTTCAATCCTGGCTGCACAAAATCAATCATTTGGAGCCCTTTAAAAAAATACCCATGCCTAGATCCCACCCACAAATCATAATCTCGGGGCAGGGGGCAGGGAGATGAGCATTTTTTTTTTTTTTAATTAACACATAATGTATTATTTGCCCCAGGGTACATGTCTGTGGATCCTCAGGCTTACACATTTCACAGCACTTACCATAGCACATACCCTCCTCAATGTCCATAACCCAGCCACCCTGTCCCTACCC
>JAPYYM010000564.1:0-14526 GCA_028534135.1 Potos flavus
ACAACTTTTGGGAAATAAATTCAATCAATCAGTTAATACTTATTAAGTACCAGTTCTATACCTAGTCCTGGCTAGGTTTCTAAAGATGAAAGACATAGTTTTTCCTCGGAATCCCAGTTTAATCCAGGAGCTTTAAGCAGATCTCAGTTTCAATGTGGTTGATTCACCTAAATCTCTGAAACTTTAAATTCACAAACAGTTGTAACCAAATGAATGATGATAAAAGTCGTCATTGTCATCATGTCAAAACAACACTTTATTATTATTATTCATTAAAAAGCTTCTTCATAAATATGATTTCTCATTTGTATTCACCAAGGTACCATGAGTGAGAGGAGACATTATGCCCATTTTCATGGGTGAATTTAGGATCAAGGAACTTAAATAACTTGACCCAAAGTAACGCATAGAGTAAGAAACAAACATAAATCTCAAATCCAGGTTTTCCCATTTCAAATTCTCATGTTTTTCCCCAGTACACTTTGCTGTTTTGAGATAAATATTCATCAATGACCCGCATATCAATACAGATTCTTCTAAACCTAGTGTCTTTTTCCCACTCTCTCCGATAGCTTATTTTTCCATTGTCTTCGATAGCTTTGATGGTACGTGTAAAATGACATGTAGACATGATTCCAGAATGTCACAGAGACACTATTCCTCTTCGGAAAGCTTCAAATGCATAGCTCCTCCAACTTTCAGAGCCTCTTTTGAAATATGAATTTGGGTTGCTTTGGCTTTAACTGCTACCCAGTACATAAATGTCCCTTTACTCTACATCTTCTTTGTGTCAAATCCCTTGCATTACTGCTAGCTGCCTCCAAGCTTGCCAGAATCAAGAACTTGGATAAAATCTAGCTGGCGGAAATTCAATCCAGGCAAGACAAAAGTGATGCTGATAGGCAGAAGTATTTAGAGTAAATAAGGAGAAGTGCTGTTTCGCTGGCAATCGGGACATCATACCCACCAAACATAAACAGCTTTGTGGTGTTACTGGACTCTGTTGCTTCTGGACTTCCTAACAGCTACTGTGGCTGGAAATGCCATCTTCCATCTCCAGCTGGCTTGAAGGCTGCATACTGTCTTCCAAATTAAGATTCTGCCACAGTGATGTACACATTTGTCATATCCAGCTGGACTACTATAATGCGTTCTAGCTGGTTCTCAATACACAAAACTACATAAACGTTACAGACAACAGTGTAAAGTAATTTACTCGTTGGGAAAACCAGCCATCAAAATTAGATGCATGCTTGGGTCTTTGGACAAGCCCTATGGCAGTCAAGTCTACAAAGGACTATTAACTTTAGTCACTAAAGACCAAGTTACATAACAGGCTAATGTGAGGCCAATGTCCAGAACTTTGTAATAAAGATACAAACAACTGATGAATCCGAAAGAAAGAAAGAGAGATAGAAAAAGGAAGAAAGAAAGAAAATGTCAGAATCATAGCATGTTAGACAAAGCCTTTGACTTTTACTCATGGGTTTGTTTATTTGCCTACATGCCTTTCAAAATAAGATATTTATTTACTTCCCAGAATAAGTCATGTTCAACCTAGGTCAGCATTTCTGTACTTCACAGTACATCCTTGTTCGTTGAAAAACAATGAACCAAGAAGCATTACGTTAAGTGTAAAGTGACCTGTAAAATTCACCCTTTCAAAATGCCTTTGCTAACATGAAAAACTGCAACTGGTAACATCTTTTTTCAATAAATTATCAGCAACTTTTAATTCCCAGAGAAGGTCATAACTTTGATTAAAGGAAAAAAAAAGTGTGTGTGTAATGTAATTACTCCATTTGGACCAAGATCAAATGGCGTAATATATAATAATATAGGCCAGAGATTGGCAGTTTTTTTCTGTAAAGTCCAGATAATAAATACTGTAAGCTTTGTGGGCTGTATGGTCTCTGTTCACCTGCTCTTAAAGTGCGAAAGCAGTTGTAGTATGTAAATGAATGGGCGTGGCTCTGTTCTAATAAAACTTTCTTTAGAGCACTGAAAATTTAAAACTGTGAAAACCATTCTTAGTGTTTGGGCCTGCAAAAGCCAGTAATAGGCTGGACTTAGCCCATGGATCATGGTTTGCTGATACCCGTTCTATCGAACTATATAAACTATATAAAGTAAGGCGTAAAATTGCAGACCACCAGGACCCAAATCCCTAAGTCTGCCACTGATTTCCTGGCACACCTTGGGCAAGTTACGTAACCTACCTCAGTTTTCCCATCTGTAGAACAATGTTAATAACCTTAAAAATCCTAATGGATTATTGGGAGCATGAACTCTGATCATACGTTTTGCAAATGATACGCAGTGTCTAAGTAAGTGCTCAATAAATGTTATCTATTAGCACGCAATACTATTTTGGAGTTAACACCTCTTTGGCTTATTTTAGTGAAAGGATTAGAAAAAGAGCTTTCCTTGTACTCCAATTCTCAAAATTATGTTAAATGCCTAACTATTCTCTTCTCAAGAAAGGAAGGAACCAAATTTACCCAGAGATGTCAAAGAACATTTGGAGTGGGGCAAAGGAAGGAGCACCCCCGAGTTACAAAATCTGCCTCCATCTGAACTGACACCTACCCGATTTCGGTCTTCATTTGTCAACAGTTTCTTCTCCACACACTTATCCAAGATGTCTCTAACCAGAAGTCTGTCCACCAGGGTGGGTTGGAGGAGGTTCAGCAATTGGAGACACTCATCATGAGTGTTCTCGGAGGATGGAGAAGGCAGGTCGGTGAGCTCTGGGTTCAGGTAGCGGGCGGCTAAAACGCTGCCTGCTCTCTGAAGGGCCACCAGAAATTGTCTAGCCCAGCCGGGGGGCCAGCCTCCCTTCTCCAAAGTGCTCAGAAGTTCATCAGCCGCCTGCATGTTCCCAGCGTTGACGGCCGTCCTCTGAATCTGCTCCTTCACGTCATTGGGCAGAAAGTTCAGGTAGTCCAGCACGGGCTCCACCTGGATGTACGTTTTCACTCTGGCCCTGAAACACGAGATGAGATTGCAGAAACTCTTGTCTGAATAGCCGTTCGACATCTTTCGTTCTTGCTCGGCAAAGGGACCCAAACAGACCAACGGCTTGCTGTTCTCTGCTCAACAGGTGAGCTGGGTGTCCCGCAGTCGGCTAGCAGCCACAGGGTCCGCAGCGCTGTGTCCGACGAGTCGGTGGCCCGCAGGACCCCCAGGGCAGCGCGCGGGGGGAGAGGGGGCTCGGTCGGTCGCACCTGGCCAGGGGCGGGATGTCAGGTGGCGGGGCGCGCCGGCCCAGGCACGCGGCGGCGAGAAGCTGCCGGCGGGCGCGACCCCTCCGACTTTCGGCTGTGCTCGCTGCGGCGGGAGACCCAGACGCCGCCGCCGCCAACTCCGGTGGGAGCTTTGAGCCCCGCTTTCCGCAAGGCGGTTCTTGTAGTTTGCCGGACTTGGGTTTCTGTTTCGATTCTCTGCGTGTTCCTCGGGCCTTTCCAGACGTAATCCAACGGGGCGGGGATGTGTAGGTTTCCCAGCGCAGGAGACACCCTTCGGTCGGCTGTGGCAAGGACAGTCTTTTGGTGGCAGGCGCTGTGGGAAACGGAAAAGGAAAGCGAATTCGAAAACAGCGATCCAGCCGCGCTCCTCCTGCAGGTATTTTGACTTTTTTGCAGTCTGCCTCGAAAATCAGACTTCTTTCCCGCAGCCGTCTGGCATTACCCCCCGCCCCCCGGGTCAGCGAAAATGTGGAGGGCTTGGAAGCGCGTGATTCGGGACTTCCCGGTCCGGAAGTGAAGAGAAACTGCCACAGACCCTGACGCCAGCAGGAAGGAGTTACCCTCAGCTGGTGAATACAGGTAGATTCTGCCCCACCCACACCTCCCTGTCTGGAGATAAGATGGTCAGACTGCAGGAAGCAGAGGAGAAAATAAAACTAACAAGACATCTTTCCAGAGAGGTGTGAACCCAGAGCCCCAGGACAAATGAACGTTGCACCCTGTCTAGATTAACCTGACTTCCTGTGGGTCCCCGCCAAACCAGCTCTTTCCTCTGAGAATGTGTGGGAATGAAAAAGAGTGAATAATGATAAACGGTTTATTTGACTGCCTGATATGTAAACTGTAGTATTTGTTTGGCTTTGACCAGGGCCTGGTGACAGACGCAGAGGGACTCTAACCACCAACTCAGTTTAAAAGGAAGCCAAGAATGAAGGTTTTCTATCTCCCAGCCTGTAAGTTCCCCATATTCTTTAATATACAACTTTCCTTTAATAAAACAAAACAAAATCCCCAAGAACTTATTTTTGATATAGCTGCCATTCTTTTCTTGGATTCAATACAGAAAGTTTTGGCTGAAGCAGTGAGGAACTTAATTAGCAACTAATGTACCAACTTGTAGTAAACATCAACATTTGTCTATGTCATGAGGGAAAAAAAGACACCCACACGGAAAAATGGCAGCTTCGGTTCAGCACAGAACCACAGAAAAGTGCGTCCTTCAGGTTGCTACTCATATTCTGCAGCCCTGGGGGATTGTGGGTGGTAGTGTGTATGCTTCACCATGAGAACCTCATGGTCTAGAATTATGTGGAGGAGGAAGGAGTCAGTTAAACCATTAAAAAGATACATTTAGGAAAAGTAATCTCTTAGGGAAGCACATTCAATGAAGTTTAGATAGGACAGGGAAGCCTAGTGCTGCTTTGGGCTGGATAAGAGACATATGGAGTCCTTGTTTTTATCAGAGGCATACAAAATATTCGGTTGAGCTCTTTATAGCATATCGTCTTATTTTGTGCTCTAATTAGGTTATGTAGCTAAGCTTTTTTTCTTCCCTGTAGGATTGTAAGCTGCTTGAAAAGAGGGCATGTTTACACACTAACCAGTACAATACAAACAGTAGGTCCTAACCAGTAGGTCCTTGCTGATTACCATTAATGAGAATTTTATTTGCCTTGACCTTCGCAGCTGGTCTAATGTCAAACACATAGTGAAAGTTACTGAAGTGAAATAAAACTTTGGCCTTGCAGGTGGACCTGCTTTATATTATTCTTTTATGTTTCTTCATCAAATACTAGTATGTATTTACTTGATTTTGGGATTTGATCTTGTACCTAAAAAAAGAGAGAGAGAGAGAGAGATTAAGGGGTGCCTGGTTGGCTCAGTTGGTTAAGTGTCCAACTCTTGATTTCAGCTCAGGTCATGATCTCATGGGTTGTAAGATCAAGCCTCACGTTAGGCTCTGTGCTCAGCAGGGAGTTGGCTTGAGATTCTCTCTCTCCTCTCCCTCTGCCCCTCTCCCCACTTGCTCACACACACACTCTCTCTCTCTCTCAAAATAAATCTTAAAAAGAGATTAAATTAGATATTCCTACAAAAGTATTCAAATTATCAATTTTAGTTGCTGGGTCTATGAAGATATCCTTTAGGACTATTCCAAGAAATTCCCTCCACCCCTGTCCTGGAGATGCTGGCAGGTTTCATTCCGCACTTTAAAACAAAAGCCAACCAACCAACCAAAAATCATTCTGTCCCCTGATGCCCATTCTTCTGTTCTTGAGTTTCAAACACTGGAAGATACAAAGGGATTGATGGCTAAATATGAGGAAATAATGTCATCATCTTAACACTGTCAAATTGCTGTTTGGATGACAGAGAGTCAAAAGTAGAAGCTTACATGTTTGGTGTTCAGATTATGTCATTCATTCATGCAATCATTTACAAATATTTATTAAGTACTTGCAATATGATCAATGCTGCTCTTGTGTAGTTAATAAAACTGAGCAAAGCTTCTATTTTTATGGAGCTTACGTTCAAATGGAAGTGGGAAGACAGATACCAAATAATAGCTAGAAAATAGGCAATGTGCCAGTTGGGAACAAACGCTATGAGAACTATGGTAAGATCCATTCCTAAGTATTTTGTTGTTTTTGATGCTTTCGTAAATGGGATTGTTTTCTTTATTTCTTTTTCAGATAATTTGTTGTTAATGTATAGAAATGCCACTGATTTTTATATATTGATTTCATATCTTACAACTTTACTGAATTAGTTGATTAGATCTAACAGGCTTTTGGTGGAGTCCTTAGGATTTTCTCTGTATGAAATCATATCATCTAGAAATAGAGACAATTTTACTTCCTTTTGTCCAATTCTGATACCTTTTATTTCTTTTTCCTGCCTGATTGCTCTGGCCAGGACCTCAGTACTATATTGAATATGAGTGGTGAAAGTGGGCACCCTTGTCTTGTTTCTGATGTTAGTAAGACCTATATAATAATGCACATTATAGTTTCGCTGGCTGATTTTTCATATAGACACCCTCCTCTAATTCTCACCATTAGCATTCCATAATATCTATCAATAACAATTCATGTTTACTCTCAAGTAAGAGTCACTTTGCTGGATGAGGATGGAATGATGAAGACTGAGTGTGAGTAAGAACGCCAGAAGGAAAATAGAAAGGAACCTCTTTTTTAGGAATCTTCCATGATCTTGATAGGACCCTCTGGAGGAAAGAGATTGAGGGGGGGGGGAAAGCCAAGCCACAGTCTCTCAAAATGTGTCTTTTTTCTTTATCTATAATTTTGCATTGTGATTTAGTTTATTTTCTGCTTTTTGTTTGATTAGATGTTTTCCTCTGTCAACCTTCCTCTGATAACTTTCATTTTCATTCTCCTCTTTGTTTTCTAAATGTAAGTTTCTATTTCCTTTCTCCTTTGGGGTAGGAAATCTTGTCAATCTATGTCTTTCACTTTTCTCTAGACCTGCCTTTTCTTTTTAAACCCAAAAGAAACATTTCAGTCCCCATGAATTTTAAAAAAGTCACCTGTAGTATTTTGTTCTCTAAACAGTAATTCAGGAAGATATGAGATAACAAATTCCTGCTGTTATCTAACCTGTCATCTGAGATTTCTACAGTTGAGTAGTAAAAATCATAGCCGCCACTTCTTTAACAAACTAGAACTACAATGTAACAGCAGTATGTGGTTTTTTTTCCCTCGATTAAATTATAATAAATCTAGTTCAATGAGGAAATCCTTCTAAAATTGTTTTTCTGTTTCTTCGTTTGTAACCAGCTTGTATCAGTAAAACACCCACTCTGTTTCATTTAGAGCTAGGTGTCCTTAACCTAGTGGTATAATGCTCTGATTAAGCATGGTGACCCTGAGCCAGGATGTCAGGACTCACATCTCAGTGCCGCCTCTTAGTTGCTGTGTGGTGTTAGGAAAAACCACCTGAAGTTTCTCACTTATGAAACGAGAAAGACACCAGTACCAGGCCATAACTTTGTTCAAGGGCTTAGCACCAGCCCTGCCATTTTAGGTGTCCAAGAAGTGACTATAAGCAATAAGTAAGAGATGCTGCTACCTCTCAAAGAATGCACAATTTATAGTGGAAGTAAATTAGTTATGTATATATAAACCTATATAATAACTAGCCAAATAATTGAGTTTTTAGATAGGATCACTTTTTTGCAAGAAACAGAAACTGATAGACTGATTTAGCAGAAAAGTTTATTGAAAGGGTACCATCATAGCTTTATATTTCAAAAAAATAAGTCCAAAACAGAAAAAGGAATTTTAGCTAAGTTTATTATATCCTAATACTCATTTCTTAATTATTTCCACCATTTCAGTTATAAAATTCTGGTTTTAAGCATGCACCTGTAAAATGTCTCTATATAACAAACACTGTTGGGAAGAAAATCAGGAATCAGTGAAAATTTTTCAAACATCTATTTTTCCAAATGCTTCCTCTATAGCTTAATCCTTTAAAAAATAGTCACTTGGACATATTTTTGTTAAAACAACATCTATACCTCAAAGGCATAGATTGGCCATGTTTTTGTTTTTTTTTTACTTTATTTTAAAATTAATGGTTAAAAGCAAACTACAGTCAAATGTAATTACAGTGCCATTGTTTTTTCCTTGAAATTATGGTTGACAGTTAGCTGTTAAACACTTGGGGTTAGATGTCTAAGCCTGTGTTCATTCTGATTGAAGGGTTGCTGTTCTATCACTTAATACTCACTCCTATACAATTAGTTAAATATCTTTATTTTACCTGCTCATATTATAACTGACGAAGTTTTGAAGTAGAATGAGTTACTGAAATCAAACATTAAGATAAATTAAATCAATCATTTTGATTTGCTAAATGTCAAAGGATTCGATTAAGATTTAAAAAAATAATAAAGCATTATCAATTACAGAATATCTTTTATTATTAATGCACTGGTTTATATCAATTACATTGAAGATCTTATTTCATCTTCATCTGATGCCTTACTATTTAATTGTTTGTATTTTATGATACATTACTATTGTTGTACATGTAAAGATTTTCTAAGTACATATACTTTTATTAGGGTCCATGTTCAAATATTTTTACTGAGGAATCAGGAACAAAGTCAAAGTACTTGGAAACCACACCTCCAGAGAGCCACCCAAGGGCTAGAAGTGGTGATGAATTTGAGGAGCAGGATTAATGAACAGAAGATGAAGATGTATAGGGGAAGGGAGAGTGAACTCTGGGCAAAGAAGGGAAATTCAGCCTTTAGATCTTGAAAGTAGAACTTTTCAAGTTAGTACCATTACTTTGTGACAAATGTCAGTATACTAAGTTAACACATGGAAACTGAATATATTTCATATCCTATTGCCAGATACGCAATAGAATATGAAATATATTCTTGAATTGAATATTTTTTAATTTTTTAAAAGGTTTTATCTATTTGAGAGAGAGAGCGCACAAGCAGGCAGAGGGGCAGAGGGAGAGGGAGAAGCGGATGCCCCGCTGAGCAAGGAGCCCAATGTGGGGCTCAATCCCAGGACCCCGAGATCATGACCTGAGCTGGAGGGGGATGCTTAACTAATTGAGCCACTCAGTCTCCCCTTAAATTGAATATTTTGATAAAAGTATGTTCTATTTAAGACATAGTTTATGTTTATTGTAGAAATCTGGGGGGAAATAACACAATACTGAAGAAGATTATATTAATTATTTGTAATCCTATCACCCAGAGATAGGCATTATTAATATTTTAAGTGCATTTCCTACCAATATTTTATTGTGTAAATATGAATATATGCCTGTATGCATACATTTCTTCAACAGACAGTGAGATTGTCTCAACTGTGAGAAAGAGATCTCCAAGGAAGAGATCTCCATCAGGAGATCATGTTGACACGCCGTGGGGAGAAAGAGCCTGTGGAAGATTCCCTACAGCAGGGATGGCCAGGATATTTGGGCAGCAATGCCTAATATTGAATAACAAGTTCATTCTTTTGTTGCACTTGCTATACTGACCCTTCTTGGTCCCAGATCTTTCTTAAAAGTCTGCCATATATAACAGTTTTGTGTTGTGTGCTTTGGTTAATAAAGGAGAGCTGGTAGAGCAGAGCTGCATAGAAAGAAAGTGTAGCTATTGGAAGTGAGACAGGGAACATGGATCAAGAATTCTATCCAAGGGTGACAATGAGAGCATAAGCCCTCTAGGAATCCTCGGACATCTTAGGAATAGCGCCAGATTTACAATGCTCTGCAGGATGGGAAGGGCCATCTCAGTAGGCATGCTCTCAGCTGTTAGATAAAAAATGCCTGAGTAAATGAGACCCAGTCAGAGGGATTGATTTTTCTCACATAACAAGAAGAGTCAGTACATTCATTGTGTCAAAACTCTAGGATGTGTCCTGTAATTTTCTTGGTTTTTCTCTCATGGTTGCAAAATGGCTACAACAGCTACAAACCTTATTTCTTCCTACAACCTCAGTTAAAACATGTCGTGGTGGGGGGAAGCATTGGGTTTCTCCCATTTGCTTCCTCCCCAACAGTGAAGGAAGAAAAGATCCCAGGAGTCCCCCAGTAGAATTTTTTATCTATCTCATTGGCCAGAACTGGGCTGTGCCCTTCGCCCCTAATATAAAGTGAAATTTCCTCAAAAATTAAACAATTATGGTATTTAATAGTAAGGCATTATCTGTCATAGGAGCTTAAACCATTTTATTTGAATATGAAAATACAAAGATGATCCAAGGAGGGCTAGAAAAGCCTGTTTTCAGGCTGCTTTCCCTAAGAGAGAACACACATTGCCCTTGGAGAGCGCCCCCAATGGGAAATTCCAAAGCTGCCATTCAGTTCTTGTTGTGTCTGCAGAGTGAGCTTAGAAAGTTGTTCTCAAGCCCAGCTAGCTGCGTATTAGACTCACATGGAAAGATGTATACAATTATCCATTGCATCCAAATCTCTACAATTGAAACTTTAAGGTCAGTTATTTTCTCTTTCAGTTCCACTTGTAATTCCACTCTCTGGCCAGAGGTGAGAACTAGGGGTTCGGGCCAGCTGAGAGTACAGCCAAATCTCATTATTCATGGTGGTTATGTACTATAAAGTTGTACTGAATTAACGAATGCTGAGCTACTGCTCCTGGGGACAAGTGGAATGAGGTCACACTCTGGTCACAACATTTCTAAAACTGATCAATATATAACCTTGTTTTGTGTGTGTGTTTCTGTTTAAGGACACCTAAATTAATATATATTGTTGATTCATTAACATTGAACTCAGAGTTAACAGCACTATAACTCATACCTGAGTGAAGGTTATCTAACACATATTTTCTCTGTGAGACACATCACGATTTTCCTGTGCTTAGAAACACCAGATAACACTTCAGAACTATGCTCGGAGGCATTTTAAACAGTGAAATCACTGACAAAAAGCACAAAAATGCAAAGAATTGGCACTAAATATACCACAAAAAGGACACTTGTTTACAGTTTCAGAGCTGAGACAAGAAGGCAGAGCTTCGCCTTGTTCGACCTCAGCTGGGAATATGTACAACTCTAATTTTTCACTGCTCTGCACAGATCCACCAATGACGATGAAAGCATCAAAAGTAATGATTTGGGGGTTACAAATAAATTTTAGTGTCTAGGTAAATAGTTTCCTGGTCTAACCAGGAGAATATGAAAAACTCAATTATGTTTTGTATACATATTCCTGAATCATTTGTATTGAGTTTAGCTAAAGCCATGATATAAATGAACATATATTTTCAGTAGTTTTTTATGAGAGATGTTGTAGTTTGTAACATTCATCTACCAAATCCATTGACCTGGATATTGTCAGATATTTGCTTAGAATAAATGGAACTTATTATATGTCACAGAAAATATACATCTTCATGGCAGTAGCACGCTGAGCACTTCAAAATGTCAATCTCCGGCAGGTATTTGGAAAAAATGAATCATATATAAATTCAGCTGAAAGGTCTTCTTGGGTGCCTGGGTGGCTCAGTCGGTTAAATGGTTGCCTTCGGCTCAGGTCATGATCCCAGGGTCCGGGGATCAAGGCCGGCATTGGGCTCCCTACTCAGTGGAGAGCCTGCTTCTCCCTCTCCTCCCCACTCGTGCTTGCTCTCTCTCTTTTTTGTTATCTCTGTCTCTCTCAAATAAATAAATAAAATCTCTTTAAAAATTAAAAAATTTAAAATATAAAATAAAAAAGTCATCTAATGTCTATAAACCCGAGAGAAAATAACAAGGGCAAAGAATCTGAATCTGAGTGACTTTAGAAGAATTTTTGCTTATCTTATACCTGTTACCTAGGCTTTTGGTAGTTCTCCAAACTATTGGTTCTGCAAAGAGAATGAGGGACAGAGATGGGAACCCTTATATCATTTGAAAAAACTGCGTTCCTTATGTTAAGCAACTGTAATTTCTTATACTTCTGTTAGGCAGTTAGTTAGACATGACCAAGGAAGGATGAAGCAGGTGCTGGCCACTCCCAAGTGTTAACAGTGGAACTTCCAGAGCAACCTCTAAGGGCTAACAGAACAGGAAGGACCTAGCCACAGAGCTGGCTCAAAAGCCAAAAGGGGACGTCTAAGAGCTAAGCATGTACACAAGGGTTGCAACTTGCCCTTAAGTACCTTCAAGATCACAACAAAACTCATTACATGTCCATAAATATGCAGTACATAAATAAATACAATTATTACCAAATGCATCATGGGTAGGTGCATGCACAGAGGCCAAAATGTTAAATAACCATCAGCTGTCAATCAAAAATGTCAATCAATGCCAAATTCACATGTACACGAAGCAGGCTTAAAAGGATGCCGCTAGAGCTTCTGGGGCCATTGCCACTCTCACTCTGGTAGTGGCCCACTCTCACTCTTGAATCAAGTGTACTAAACTTACCTACTCAATAAACTCTCCCCATTCTGGTCTCAGGTCTCCAAGTCTTTGGTGCATCTGGGACAAGAGAGCAATGGGATAACACTTTTTCCCACGATGAAGAGAGAAAATAGGAAGATTATCAGGAAATCCAAGTTTCACACATAATAAAGCTCCATTGGGTAGCTACTTTTACTGCAAATCCATCATATCCTTGGTGACCAATATTCAAATTTTACTTTGAGGAAATTTAATATGACATCCCCCTTAGAGGGGGATGGAAAGAGGCTCAGTGGGCTAGGCTCTGGGCCTCGCCCCTACCCCAAAGAGAGCTGATCAACTTTTCTAAGTTTTATACTTTGAGACTGAGACAGGAGGTCCACTTAGAGGAGAAAAGCACACGGGTGGTGGCAGGGAGTCTGGTGGTGATGCCTAGAAACAGTACATGAAGATCTACTTGTACCATCAACCACAGTAAAGACTTTCCTCTGGCCCAAGGAATCAAGTTTCCGTAGAAGTGTTTTTAGATTTTATTTATTTATTTATTTATTTATTTATTTATTTATTTAAGAGAGAGCGAGAGAGAGAGAGAGAGAACATGGAGGGAGGAGCAGAGGGAAAGGGTCAAGCAGACTCTACGCTGAGCCCGGAGCCCAATACAGGGCTCCATCTCACGACCCTGAGATCATGACCTGAGCCAAAACTAAGAGTCGGACACTTAACTGGCTGAGCCACCCAGACGCCCCAGTAAAAGTATTTTAAATTGACATTACCTCAAGTCTTTCTGGCATCTCTGAGGCAATTTCTTCTGAGGAAGACTAGGAAAGTTAACTTTTTCCCTGAATAAATACATGGTTTTGGATATGACAGTGGTTAATCTCTTATGACCCCAAGGCCCTCACTAAATTAAAAAAAAAAAAAATTGTCATGACAGAAAAAGTCCATATTTTTCCATATATTTGGAAAAGCATTTGAAAATCTCTGTGCTGAAGTCTCAGAACATGATGTATAAAGAATTCTTTATAAAAAACAAATATTGTACCAGAGACTTCTTAAGTGGTTTCCTAAGAAATAAAAAATACAAGCTCAGGCTGGCAGCTGCCTTTACTCCATCAATTTGTCATAGAACCAAATATTAGCAGAGTTGGGCAAGTTCTGGAAACAGTATACCATATTTTTGCCAGAGGGAAAGGGACTTCTACGCTTGTTATAAATGAAAGAGTGCATGTGTAAAATCAGTAAATGAATGAATGACACACTGAATTACTCAGACTGCTAACTATAACACATTTTAAAAAGTAAAATACTAAAATTTATAATTATATTTACATAATTTATAATTATAATTAAATCAGTTATTAAAATATTTTTAAAATGCTTTTGTAAAACATTTCCCTATTACTGCTAAAATAATTTAATCTTTTCTCCTCTAAATTCCTAATTAGAATGAGCATTTGCCTGTGTGTAATGCATACCTGTGTTGAGGGTACACAGACTAAGGGGAGCTTACACAGCCCTTCCCAACCTTTAGAACTGGTACAAAATTGTAGAACTTATTTAGTGCAGTTGCTTTCAATGGGTTGATTCTATCTCCCTCAAATGCAGTAAAAGCTTCAAAAGGGACATATTGTACTATGTGAGAATTGTTATTTGAAATATGGAGTGGTCCAAATTATCTTATTACTACCAATGATCTACTTAAAAAACATTTCAAGACGGGGCACCTGGGTGGCTCAGCTGTTGAGTATCTGCCTTTGGCTCAGGTCATGATCCTGGGGTCCTGGGATTGAACGCTATATTGGGCTCCCTGCTCGGCGGGAAGCCTGCTTCTCCCTCTCCCACCCTCCCCCTGCTTGTATTCCCTCTCTCTCTGTCTCTCTCTCTCTCTCAAATAAATAAAAGCTTTAAAAAAAAGTATTTGCCTTTTAAAAAAATATTTCAAGATGAAGGATTTATTATTTTAGCAGATGGATAGAGGTAAATAAGGCTGCAGGCATGGATTGTGAGTGATATTCTATTTAATACTTTTTAGAAATGTGTTGTTTCTCAGGAATAGACTGGTTACGTGCACATAAATGTGCTGAATGTTGATTAGGAATTAAGAATAATATTAACATTTACTATTTGTGGAACACCACAATGAATTGTAGAGAAAACCTGAGCTTCTTCACAAAATGAATTCCAAAAGCTGGCCCAAGTTCTCTGGTGGGGTCAAGAACTGTCTGTGGCTCATTATGTTCTGTAACCATCCCTCAAAATAATACACTCTTGAAAATATAACCAGGAGGAGTTGTGCTGGTCATGCAAGCATGCTTAAAGATAACCTTGAGAAAAACATGGTAGTCCAGCAGGCCTCAGGTGGAGGGGAAGATACACGA
>JAPYYM010000565.1:0-14526 GCA_028534135.1 Potos flavus
GTGTGTAAGTTGGGGTGCATGGATGCATGTGTGTGTTGGTGTGTGTGTTGGGGTGTGTAAGTTGGGGTGCATGGATGCATGTGTGTGTTGGGGTGTGTGTAAGTTGGGGTGCATGGATGCATGTGTGTGTTGGGGTACATATGTATATGTGTTGGGTGCGTGTGTGTGTGCGTGTGTCTGTGTGCATTCATGTGCTGGGGAGAGCCGGAGATCAGTGCTTGTGGGGGGCTGCACTGGCGGCCACAGGCACAGGTGCTCAGGAGGGGTCCAAGGGCCTGGCTGGGAAACTGGTGGTCGGAGCAGACGGCAGTGGGTGGAGAGGGCAGGCTGCGGCCGGACTGCTTCCGAAGAAGAGGGCAGGCAAGTGACGGCAGCAGAGGGACAGGAGTGTGGTGGGGGGGGGGGAGGGCGGGCCTCACAGACCCCAGCCCATTCAGTCCAAGCCTCAGCCTCCAGGGACTGGGCCCTGACTCCTATGGCCAGCAGAAGGCATGACCCCAGACACACGAGGGGACTCGCCCAGGGGCTGTGCTGTCTGAGGACCCGAGGGGCTGCATGTGGCATGGACGTCTTCACCTCTGAGATGGTTAATTTCCATCTCAGCTCGGCTGGGCTATGATGTCCAGATACGTGGTCCAACATTATCCCGGATGTTTCTGTGACGGTGTGTTTGCATGAGATTAACATTTAAATCGGTAAACTTTGAGGAAAGCAGATGACCCTCCTTCAAGTGGGTGGGCCTCTTCCCATCAGTTGACAGGCCCGAAGGGAACAGAAAACTGACCTCCTCTGAGCGAGACAGAATTCTGCCAGCTCGCCCTGCAGACTGTGCACTTGCCACTTTCTCCCTAACCGTAGCAGAGCCTAGGACATCCAGCAGAGCCTCGACAACCGGGAATTAACACGAGTGGAAACTTCTGGGCACCCCAGGTGGCCGAGGCAGGAGAGTCACGCCAGCGAGCTGTGAGGGGCGAGGTGGGTTCCAGAGCGGGAAGGAGCAGAGCAGGGAGACAGGGGTGGTGGTGAGGGGCCAGGACTCCCGATTCCAGCTCCCCCCACCCTGCACATTCTCGCTCTGTGACCACGGCCAAGTCTTGCCTGCCGAAGCGCTTGCCACCAACCCAGGCTGCCTTGGGGGGCAGAGCCCCTCACTCCCCACTGCCGGGTTCTAGCCCCGCGCCCCGGACTCCCACGACATCATGCGTCGTCCCCTTGGCAGTGGCCTCCATGTAATCAAACACCCCCGAGTCAGACGGCGGAGAATTAACGATCCCCCACATGGTGTAAACAGAGTCTAAATCAAATGCCAGTGAAAGGATATTGCCTTTTAAATAGGCCCTGACAGCTGCGGAAAATATTATGCTCAAATAGAATCCTTACATACGACAGACATTAATTCTTCGAGAACCCCTAAACGGGTCCTCTGGATCGTTTGTAAGATTTTATTTTATTATGGATTGGACGTATTGAAGTAAGACTATAATCTTATTGTGCTCTGACCTCTGTTTTTATAGCTCTGTATAAACAGCAGTTACCGTATTAGAAGGAGAGATGTTTACAGACGGAGAACTAGAAACACGCCGCTTTACCGCGTTGCAGAAACCTGAAACCAGCCCGAGGCCGGGCCTGGGTTTTGTACGTCCGGGGCCCCGGCCTGATGGGCAGGAGCGCGGGGCAGGGCACGGCTCCTCTCGGCGGGGAGGACGCAAGCCTGCGGCTCCGCGGTGGCAGGGCCCGCTGCCTCCCTCCTTCAGGCTCCGGGCTTCCGGCGGGTGGGCTCCCCGGGCTGGACACGGCTGAGGAGCAGAGGCTCTCGGCCCTAGAGGTTGGGTGTGTGTCTTGCGTGTCTGTGGCCTCCCAGACACGGAGGCTGTGCAGAGAGAGGTCACGGGCTTTGCAGCAGGGCCGAGCTGGGGCTGGTCCTGGCTCGGTGCTTCTGCTTACTGATTCTCTGACCTTGACTTAGACCCCCCTGACCCACAGCTTTCAGCTGTGGAATACGGGAGTGGAAACACCTGTCCCCTAGGTGAGGCACAAAGGAGATAGCAGAAGGTCCTGGGCACTCCAGAAAGTTCCTTTCCTTCGCCCCGCCCCTTTCCTTGAAAATTCCTGTTACAGTTGTGTGACGGTGGACCGGAGGGCTCTCAGGGAGTGATCTTCCGAGGGGGGCCGCAGGCTGCTTTATGGAGCCCAGCTACCCTCGGCTCCTTGCTTCCTAACTCACGATGCGCAGAATGCCAGCTAGGGACAGGTGCCCGGAGAAAACAAGGCAGAAGAGGGAAATGGGCTGCCGGGAGCAGGGACATGACAGTTTTAGGAAAAGGTGGCCAAGGAGAGTTTAACTGCGGAATTAACCTTTGAGTAAAAACCCGAAGTAGTTTTCCACGTAAACTCTACGTAAGTGCTCGGGAGAACACGGCTCCAGGCAGGGGGACCGGCACAGCCAGGGCTGCGGGGAGGGGACAGCGATGGGGACGAGGTCAGAGACATGGCGAGGTCGGACAGGGTCAGGTGTCCAACTGGGTGTGTGGCCGGGTCCCATCCACCTTCGGGGGGCAGCACGGGGCTGGCCGCCAGCGTCCCGGGGCTCTCGATGGGGAGGCCACTAGAAGCATTTACGGGGTGCTGTGGACTGAATGTGTCTTCCCCAAATCCGTCCGTTGAAGCGCTAACCCCCAGTGTGACGTGTGAGGAGGTGGGGCTTGGGAGAGGTAATGGGTTTAGAGAAGGTGGTCGGGGTGGAGCCCCCATGACGGGATTAGTGCCCTTCCAAGAAGAGGAAGAGACAGCAGAGCCCTCTCAGTGCTCACACGCAAAGAGGTCATGTGAGGACGCAGAGGAATTTGCCGCCTACAAGCCAGGAAGAGGCCTCACCAGGAACCACACCTGTTGGGGACTTGTTAGATTGGATGGATGGTTGAGCAAGTTCTACCATAATTCAGATCATCTGGCTCGTATGCACACGTGCACGTTGGAGTAAATGAAATACTTCGCAAAGTTGTCTTTACATATTGATTAATGGATTTGTTTATATGAGCGTAATAGTTGATAAATTTATCACCACGTCCACGCAGGGTGGCTCATGTGACGTCTAAGTCTGCTGCCAACTCAAGCGTTTACTCATTTCTCCTGCCCTCCATGGGGGTGTTTCTGGAGAAGAGAAGGGAAATCATGGTTCCCTACAAATAGCCAATGACCTGGAACACAGGGGAAGGCCCAGCCCAGTTCTAGATGGTTCCAAACGGCGACAGACGCTGTAGCTCAAGCCAAAGAGAACTTTTGAATGAGCAGCGCTGTCCTAGAGGGAAGAACCCTGCTCCCGAGCTCCCAACGCAGGAGGCACTGGAGCAGAGATGGGGGACAGTCTGATGGAGAAGGGGTCCGCGGGCTTCTCCCAGCAGGTGAGAGTCTGGACCACTCGTTCCTCCTGATCTGAGTGCTGTGAGTCTGGGGCAGTGGTTTTCCATGGGGGGGAAGGGTGATCTTACCCCCCAGGGGACACTGGGCCACGTCTGCAGACATTTCTGGTGGTCACGTGGTGTGTCAGGAAACTGAAGACAGGCAGGCATGTGGCCATCTCCTTAAATGTCTGAGAGGTAGAGGCAGGGTGCTGGGCCTTGGGTGTGAACCACCTTGGGTGTGGAGGGATCAGAGCAACAGCCTTTCTCTTCCCTTCCTTGAGGCCCGGGCAAGGGAAGGGTCTCAGACGGTGAATGAGGCCAGAGTCAGGACAAGGACCCCATTGACTCCTCATCCAGTGCTCATCTCCCAGGCCCATTCAGTCACCTGGGTCACCTCGGAGACCCCGGGTCCCTGCCGGCCCTTGGCCTGTGTAGACAGTCAGTGCTCAGGGCTAGCCAAGGGTTAAGACAACACTGTGCCCACAGCCTTGTTCTAGTGTAGACACAGTTCCTGCTCGCTGTGTGGCCACAAGATGGGAACTCTCTCTCGCTGTCTCGCTTTTTTTTTTTTTTTTTGCTTTCTCCCACCGGAATCTGGACGGCACTCAAAGTAGATTTGCCATCTCATCCCTGAGCCGCAAACCCACGCGGGCCTCCCGGTGCATCTATCTTAGGGTCTGACCCTGGCAAGTTTCCACCCTCTTAACGAAAACCAGCGGGGCCTCTGCCTGCGGCCTGCGGCCCGAATGACAGCTGGAATTGTCCTCGCTGGGACAGAACGGCGCAATGAGAGATTCCTCGGCCCCAGCTGGTGGGGGATGGGCCCATAAGGAAGGGCTCCGGCCCAGGGTCTCCAAGAACCATCTCCCTGCTACTCTCTTGGGAGGCCGTGCGTGGGAGCCACGACGGATCCGGATAGAACTTTCTCTTATATCACAGATCACACTGGAAACGTGCACGGTCGTCGCTCAGAATCTGGGGCAGAATTGAGACACTGGGGAGGGTGCCTGACATGCATGTGTGTTACCCACACCGGAGAGGTGGGCCTGTGGGTTTCCAGTCCCTTCCAGGCATGGGAGTGTGGGCGACTGGTCCATGGCGCTGGGCCGCCTGCAGGTTCCCGGAGGAGAGGCAGCCGCCCAGCACAGATGTCACCTGGTGTCCCAGGGACGGAGGGAGGTGGGTGGGGAGGGAGGGCCTGAGCCTGGGGTGGTACAGAAATTTCATCTTTCTTTACTCTTTCTTTTGAAATAATTATAGACTCATAAGAAGTTGCAAAAACAGTACTAAGAGGTCCTGTGTGAGCTTTCCCCTGGGGTGCCAACGTGTGTGACTGTCGCCCATGATCAAAATCAAGACATCGTTTGGCACAACACAGCGAACAGGACTATAGACTTTGCTGATCCCGCCGGTGTTTGCGCACGCTCGCGTTTCATTTTTTCTATGTCTTTGCATTTAGTCATGCGACGTTTTATCCCTGGTGCAGATTCGTGTGATTGTCACCGTGGTGGTGATGTGGACTGTTCGCCTCCAGGAGCTCCCTCCTGTTTTCCCTCGATGGTCAGGCCCGCCCTCCCCGGGGCCCAGCGCCTGGCGCCTCCCATCTCTCCCGCGTCTCTACCGTTTGCTCACACGGGAGAATGTCACGTGGATGGAGCCAAGCGGCATGGAGACTCTTGAGACTGGCTTTTTTTCACTTGGCGCCAATCCCCTTGAGATCCAGCCGAGTGTGTTCCTTCTTATTACTGAGGAATCGTCCGGGGTGTGGATGTACCTGTGGGTTTCCCCCAAATTCCATCCGAGTTGTCAAGTCTGCCCAGTGGGCGCTGGGTGCCCGAGACACGGGGACAAGCAATGACTCTGTCTCCTCGCGGTCAGCGGGGGGCACTCCGCTGTGATCGGCAATCCTGTCCCCGTTCAGCAACTCATGCCGTCACAGCTATTTGGCACCAACTCGGTGCCACACGAGCAGCAAGAAGGGCGAACAAAAGAGCCCCAGTTCTGGATGTCTGTGAGCGTATGGCTCTGGAGAGGGGACTGACAGTTGGTAAGTCAACAGGTAAATACAGAGTTATAATTCGCAATGGGGGCTTGGAAGAGAAGAGCCGTCTCATCTGGGCAAGATGAAGAGGCATGGGTTCGTGGAGGGGAATGGCATCCCAGGCCTGGGAACAGCATGTGCGTGGGCTCTGAGCCTGAGAAGGGGCACCCACGGAAGAACGGAAGGAAGGCATAAGGGCTAGAGCACGATCCGGGGTCTGGGCTAAGGTGGAGCTGGGCCAGGCAGGTCCTCGGAGGTGGAGCATTTGATCTCCGGACAAGGGGAAGCCTTTAGAGCCTTTTAAACAGGGGAGAGGCATTGTATGGCTGGTGTTTTTGCCAAGGTTGCACTGACTGTGGTTCGGATATTGGACCATAGTGGGGGAAGACGGAAGCCGGGGGACTCACCGGGAGGTCATGGTGGCCTCCTATGACCGTGACCATGGTGGCCTGGTCTAAGCCTCTGGCAGGGGCGACTAAGAGAAGTGGACAGATGAGAGATGGGCCTGGTGTGACCCCTGGGTGGAGGGGGTGGAAACACAAGACGCCCCCGTGTCTCGGGCCTGCGGACACTGCTCTGGGCTCCATGTCAAGGGCAGAGGGCTACGTGCGGTGCCCGAGCGAGCACAGACGGGCTCCGGACAGAGTGGCTGAGTTCAGAGTCTGCCTCTACTTTGTATCAGCGGCCTGTGCTCGAGGGGACTTAGCTTCCCCCAGCCTCTCCTTCCTCCTCCCCCCGTGGAACGCTTGCAAGGGCCGAACGGGGCGGCATGGGCCTGGCCCCCAGCCGTGGCCGAAGCAGCAGGCACTCCGTAAGTCATAACCGTCTTCTCACCCCTTCTCGTCGAGGACACGAGTTTTGCGTAACCTCATCACGCCAGCCCCTAGCGTGTGCCCGACACGGGCAGGCGCACCATAAGCCTTGTGAATTTCTCCCCTGTCCTTGAGTTTCCTCTCGAGTCTGCTTGTCCGGGGACACGTGGACAGTGCAGGGTGGCTATGGGGCCTGGAGGTGGCAGTGCAGGTGGCACAGGGACACACGGCACCGCCTGGGGCCCTTTGATGTGTAGGGCCTGGGGGGTTCTTTCATTGCGGGAGTGCGTGATTCAGACTACACGTTGGCCATTGGAGCTTTAAAAAACAGGCCCCTGGGGAAAGGGGTTGGAAACGAAGACTCTGCAGGTCCAAAGGGGCCACAATCTACCATATTTCCTTCATCTGAAATGGATGTTCTTTCTCTCTCTCCCTACTGTTCTGGGTTTTCGGAGTCAGGATAGATCTTGCATTTGCGCGTACACTTGGCGTTGGGCGGCGGGGGGCGGGGGGGTTGGTCCCCTCCAGGACCATCGTTAAATCTTCCGGTCGCTGGTATTTTACATCGAGGGGGAAGGAACTCTGGCTATGCTCGGCTTCCTGGTCCCTTCCCGCTGATGTATGAAGTCACTGTGAGTTAGGCTGGACGAGCCAGACAGATCCTGTCTGAAGGTTTTCGGAGTCCCTGGTGGTCTGTCTTTGCTGCCCAAAGCTTCTGAAAGTACTGGGGGATGTTTTATGATTTGGTAGCTTATAACTTCCTCAGCGTGGTCTCCTGGGGGTTGTTACTGGTGAACTCAGAGACATTTGCTACGCATCAGAGTTTCCCCTTGGACAGCGCAAACCACGACGGGATAAGAATTCCCACCTACGACGTGCGGACCATAGGAAACACCGGCAAGCGAGATGTCCGCGGCAAGGGAGCCGTCGGCGGAAGACAGTGTCCTCCCACCCTGGGCCCTGGTCGTGAGCAGTCTTATTTCAGTGAGCCCTTCAGGGGTCTGGTCGTCAGAGAGAGGCTGGCGGCTGGCCAAACACGACTCGGTACCCAGTACCCAGTTCGGCCAGCGCACGAGCTCCTGCAAGGGGCTCAGGGTGTGCGGAGTGAAAGAGCGGACAGAGGGACACAGGAGGGAGGAACACTTTGAACGCTGAGTGCAGAGGGGTCAGGGTGGGTGGGAGCCCCTGACCCCGCGGCCTCGGGTCCCCTGGGCTGCTCCCGGTCAGGGGTGTGGCACGTCCGGTGATAAGGGTGCCCACCCGTCTATGAACCGTTCTGATTGCGGACACGGCGGTCTGCAAGGCTGGCCCTCCTGGTGTCAGTTCTGTGGTCTGGGGACACACTGGACCAGCCCCTCCCTTCCCCTAAGGACAGCCCTTCAGAGAGGAGCGAGTCTGAGCCCCGGGCTGTCACTCTCCATATGCTCCCCCGTGACGTGGGGAGCCCGTCTCCTGGGTGGACAGGTGCTTGGTGCTGTGCAGGGCTCGTGGGACAGAGACTGTGTCGTCAGGCTGTTACGAGGACACCGTGGGGGCCTGGCAGCGTGTCCCGTGAGGACCCAAGCAGCCCACTGTCCTCTCGCCTCGGTCCTGGCAGAGTCTGGGCGGCAGCCGGGCTTGCCGTGAATGTATGGGAGACGCGGGGGTGTCTGGACTGGGGAACCCGGAGCCTGGGGCTCCAAGGGTGACTCAGGGCCGCTGTGGGGGTGCGGGGATGGGGCGGGGGAGCTTCCCTCCCCTGCCCAGAGCAGCCCCTTGCCATCTGTTTCTATATGGTGGCTCCTGGTGAAACAACTTCTGAGAAAGGTTGGCTCCTTGGAAGGTGCGAGTCCAACGTGCAGTCCTCCAGGGCCAGCGGCCGGGGATCTCAGCCGGTCACTGCGGATCTGACCCTGGGCCTCCCCTCGTTCCTCCTGCCCTGTTTCCCTCTGGTTGGTTTCTTTTTTATTTACATGGTATGTTTCTTTTCCTGCTGTCCCAAATCCTTTTCGGTGGTGACCCAGGCATGATAAATTGAGGGGCTGAAGAACGCAATGCTTGGCTTGGTCTCCTCTGCACCTCTGTCGCCGCTGTCCTGTGAGGGGTCCGGGGTTGTGGGGGGCTGGTCAGGGTGCGTGTGGCTGGGGGATGGGCCCGAGCATCCCCCCACCCCCTCCGCTTCCCAGGGCACACCTCCTCATGTGCACAGCTCCCCCAGCCCCGTGCCCACTCCTTGTGCCTAAACTCTCTGGGAGGCCAAAGGCTCCTGGACCCGGGCCCCAGCCTGGGCTAAATTCCTTTCCTAGAATGTTTGTTTGATTTTTCTTCTGCCGTGTAAACGCTGGAGGAGCCTGGGGGCATGGTAAGAGCTGTTTAAAGAGAAGCAAAGGCTGAGTCTTCGGCTCCGGAGTGGGGTCCGACTGGAGCTGGCCCTCCCCACAGAGGCTGAAACCCTCCGCGGAAAACATGAGGCTTGTGGGCACAGGGAAGTGGCGGTGCCGACTGAGTGGGGCCCGGCCCGGAGCCTGAGATCCAGTGCTGCGTGGGGTGCCTCTTCTGGGATGGGGTGCGTGATGACCTATTTCCCCTCCCAGGGGCATCGTCCTGGGGGTGCATCCTGAACAGGGCCACATCTCCGTCCTCGAGCCCCTAGGCCGGCGTGGCTCACATCCTTCCTTTGTGGCTTATCTAATGGGGGACATTTGGGTGGGCTTTTGGTCTCCACACCGGTTCTGATTGCTGCTCCCCATCCCTGAGCCTTCTGGAGCCCTCAGGGAAAGGCAGCAGCAGGACTCCCTTGTGTGTGTCCTCCTGGCTGGGCAGCCCCCCATCCTGGCCCCGCAGCCCCCCATCCTGGCCCCGCACCGCGGCTCAGACCCCACCCCCTCTGCAGTCCCCACCCACGCCGCTCCCACACGCCCACCTCCCCCGAGAGGCTCCGCCCACTGCCAGGTGCTCGCTCACACGCCGCGTGGACTCCCCCACACGTGCACTGCTGTGCGCAGTCCCACACGCTCCAATTGTTCGTACACACGCGCGTGCGCTCTCCCGCGCAGCTCTCCACAAGCTTGCCTCCCACTCCTTTCGTCCCCAGGGAAGAGCAAGGATGTTCCCTCCCTCCCGAGAGCACTGTTTTACCTGCAGGGCTGCCGGTCCCCTTTCTGGCCCAGCACACAGTCGTGCTCCTCTGACGTCAGCAGCCTGAGTCCCTCCTGGGGACCTGCCCCTCTCTGGTCTCTCCCAACAGGGTCCAGGTGGGGCTGACCCCGCTCTGGACCCCGGGGAGTGAGTCAGGCACAGAGGCCAGCCTCCTTCTGGCCATAGCCACCATGCAGGGTGGGTACGAGACCCACTCTGGCCAGTGGGAGTCCTTGGCTAGAACTTTCCAGAAGGAAGCTGTCCCCTTGGGGGCACTGGTTAGACTGAGAGTCCAGAGGTGCATGGTGAGGCTTGGTGGGAGGAAACAGGGTCACCTGGCTGCTTAAAGTGGTGGCGCCAGGTCCGGAGGTCCAGGCTTGCTGCTCCAAGTCCTTTCTCTTCCTCTGTCAGTTCCCTCTGGGGACCTCCTGCCAACTTGTCAGGCTGTGCGGGGTCCCTCGGAGAGTCCCTGAGCTCAGAAATGCACTGGACTCGGGTGTGGCGGGCCCTCAGTGACCCTCACCTTCTGAGATGGCCCAGGCTGACGCTGGCCCGAGGCGGGAAGGCTGCGGGCACCTCAGTAGGGCACACATGGCTCAGGACCCGCTCCCTTCTGCTTACAGATATTTCTGATTCTTCTTTAACAAACAGACTACAAAAATTCACCCCCCAAGCAGACGTCAGCTCTTCCAGGAGCTTTTCCGGCCTGCACAGGCAGGGTTAGGAGTCCCCTACCCTCCATGGTCCTTCTGGGCTGACTGTCATCACTCAGGACTAGGGGTTTGCTTGCTGACATCCTGCAGGACGTCCGTAGGGACAGCCCTGGGAGCTGTGTCTTAATCGTATCTGCTGCGTGGCCTTCAGACCACATCAGACGCATCATAGGTGGTGAGTAAATATCTTGCTGAGGTTTGGGGACGTTTCCTCGCCGGACACACTTGTACAAGATCTGGCCACACCTCTAAGCCTCAGTTTTATCCATGGCAAGTGGGGTTAGTGAAAACCCTTACCCAGGAGTGTTGCGTAGAGTCTTCATGCCTCCCGCGCCCATCTCAAAATTCACTGGCAGCTGCGGTGAACCATTTCCAGCAGAGGACGGTTCTCCTTCTCCAGGGCCTGGGTCTTTTCGGCCACTCCGCCTGAGGACATTCTCTGGCTCCTGGTCACAGCGAGGGCTTGTTCCCAGCTGGACATCGTAACCCAGAATGGCAGGGGAATTACTGCCCCGGGGGAACCGAGACAGGGGACAGCGGGTGAATGCACCAGCCTCCACGTCCTCCGATGGGACAGTTCCAAGGGGCATCCAACAATCTGTGAAGCCCAGTGCCCGCAGAGGTGACTAACTCATTAACACACCCTCCACTGCTCAGCCCCTTGTTGTTCTTCATGGCACGACCTCTAAGTAAACAATTGCACCCAAGTCCTGCCTCAGGGTCTGCAAGTAAATTGAGGCCATTCTTTTGCTGGTATAATGCAGCCGTGGGTCTGAAGACAGACACCGGCACTAGGAAATGCTTAATAAATGGGGGCCATTGCGGTTCTATCACGACGATTGTTAACATCACCCACATTGTCACCATCACCATCGCTGTGATCATCAAGGTAATGCCCTTTCTTGAGGCCAGGGCTGCCTAACCACATGAGGACAGATTTCACGCATATTCCCACCCCCGCCCCCACTCACCATCCCCCTGCCTGGGAGAGTGCAGCAGGGTTCCCTACGTTCACCTTCTGGATTGGCTGCCAATCAGATGTCCCGGGACCCTGTCCCTGGTCCTGGCACCTGCCAGGGGCCCCGCTGCAGCTGCTTTTTCTGCTTTTCCGCCTTTGAACTGTAAGGTGGAGGCTCAAGTGTCCCTCTTGGAGCAAGGCCAGGGGAGCTCTCCCTGTGGGCCTGGCAATCCCCTCCAGCCAGTTCCAGCAGGAAGATTCCGTGATTTGCAGAAGGCAGTCATTTCCCGGGCCCAGATGGCTGCACCCCCAGCCCCTCCCCAAACAAGATGCACGGCCCTCCTGCTCCACGGTCCAGTGATTAAAGCAAACATATTCAAAGCAACGAGTTGCGCCGAATCAAAGGAAAGACGAAGAATGCATAAAACCCCAGAAGTTTAAGTTTCATATTGGAATATCAAAGGAATATTGAAATATAGGAATATCAAGTACCAATTCATTATTTTTTTTAATGTTTTGCATTTACAGACTCAATTTCAATGGGATAAAGCCTGCCCTCTTTGAGAGGCTCCCATATAATAGGAACTTCGCTGGTTCTAAAGAAAACAGATTGGAAACCTGGGGCACAGATAGGTTTTCTTTTTCTCTTTCTTGCACAGCTGTGAAGGGTCTAAATGCAAGGAGACCCAGAGTTATTCGCTAATTTATTAGTGAGGTCCCCAAGGCCTCGGGGAGGAGCTCTTGTATGCTCAGTGTCACTCTGGGTGCGGGGGAGACGTGGAGAAGTAGAGCAGCATGTTATGGTCCTTGCCTTCAAGGAATATGATTAGCACTTCTCCTAAAGTAAGACTGACTTTTCACGGATTAGTCAGGGTTCTCTAGAGAAACAGACCAATAGAATATAATGTGTATATATGTGTATGTGTGTGTGTGTGAACACATGTGTATGTGTGTGTGTGTGTATTTGTGTATTTATCTATCAATCATCTATCTATATCTGGCATTTAAAAAATTGGCTCATGTTGGGGGTGCCTGGGTGGCTCAGTCCGTTGAGCTTCTGACTCTTGATTTTGGCTTGGGTTATGATCTCAGGGTTGTGAGATCCAGCCCCACCTAGGGCTCCAATGCTAGGTGTGGAATCTGCTTAGGATTCCCTCCCTCCCTCTCTCCCTCTCCCTCTGCCCCTACCCCCCACCCACTCTGGCCCGTGTACATATGTGCGGGCATGCATGCTCTCGTTTTCTTTCCCAAAAAAGGAAACAGAAAAAGAGAAAAATTGGCTCATATAATTGTGGGGGCTGGTAAGTCTGAAATCTGCATGCCGGGCCCGCAAGCTGGAGATCCCAGCAGGAGTTGAGTCCGAAGGCAGTGTAGGGGCAGAATTTCTCTTCACCAAGAAACCCCAATCTTTGCTCTTAGGGTCTTCAGCTGATTGAATGAAACTCATTTACATTATGGAGGATAATCTGCTTTCCTCAAAGTTTACTTATTTAAGTATTAACCACCTAAAAAATATCCCTTCACAGCAACATCGAGACTGGTGTTCCCCTAAACACCAGGCACCATAGCCGAACCACCCCGACATGTAAGATTAACCATGACATTTATCAAACAACCTGAAAGGCGTGTAGAGTCCAGGACTGAATTTTTTGTCAAGCCCCTCCAATGTGCCCAGCATCATTCCAAGTACTGGAGAATAAGTGGGAAACTGAAAGGCAAGGCTTCCGACATTCTCCTGGTGGAAGCCTGATGATAAGAAAGTGAACAGACACATGAACGAGGCAAGCCTGGGGAGTGAGAGGAGCCATGGGGAGAGTGAAACAGGATGATCTGGTGGAGAGAAGTGGCATGGAGCTCTGGGCAGAGGGAGAGCAACTTTGGTAGAAGGGACACTCACCTCTTTGGGGAGGTGACACCTCAGATGAGGTCTGAACATCAAGAAGGAGCCGTGGATGCCACAAATGGAGGGAAAGCGTGTTTGTGGCAGAGGGTGTAGCAAGTGCAAGCTGTGGGGTGGGAGACAGCCTGGCATATTCCAAGATCGAAAAGAAAGCTGGGTGACACCTAGGTGGTTCAGGCGTTAAGCATCTGCCTTTGCTCAGGTCACGATCCTGGGGTCCTGGAATCGAGCCCCACGTTGGGCTCCCTGCTCGCCAGGAACCCTGCTTCTCCCTCTCTCACTCCCCTTGCATGTGCTCCCTCTCTTGCTGTGTCTCTCCCTGTCAAATAAATGCATAAAATCTTGAAAGAAAGTAAAGCAAGCAAGCAAGCAAGCAAGCAAGCTGGCATTGAGGAGAGAAGTGATGTGTCATGCATGAAGTCAGAGGTTTAGGTAGTGGCTGGAACATTCTGGAGTCACAGACCATTTATATTTCATCTTCTTTTTAATAAAAAAAGAAAACAATTATAGTAATATTAAAAGAGAATAAAATAAATAGGAATAAGTTTAACAAAAGAAGTGTGAACTTTATACTCTGAAAATTATAAAACATTATTGAAAAAAATTAAAGAAAACCTACATAAATGGAAAGGCATCCCATGTTCATGGATTGGAAGACTTAATATTGTTAAGATGGCAATACTGCACTAACTGATCTACAGACTCCATGTAATACCTATCAAAGTCCCCGCTGGTGTTCTTGCAAGCTGATCCTAAAATTCATATGAAAATTCAAGGGATCCAGAATAGCCAAAAGAGTCTTAAAAAAGAAGTACAAATTTGAAAGGCTCACCCTTCCCAATTTCAAACTCACTGCAAAGCTACAATAATCAAAATAGCGTGGCATTGACCTAACAATTGATATATAGATCAAATAGATAGAATAGAATTGAGGGTCCAGGAAGGAACTCACAAATTTACAGTCACCTGGTTTTCAACAAGGAGGCCAAAACAATTCAATGGGGGAAAGAATAGTCTTTTTAACAAACAGTGCTGGTACAACTTAATATCCACATGCAAAAAAATGAAGTTGGATCCCTACCTCACACTATATACAAAACTTAAGTTAAAACTAATCAAAGACTTAAATGCAAGGGCTAAAAGTATAAAACTCTTGGAAGAAACTATAGGTATAAGTTGTGAATTTGAATTCACAAAGCCTTCTTAGATACCAAAAGTTTAAGTGACTTAAGAAAAAACAGATAACTTGGATTTCATCAAAATAAAAAATTTTTGTGCTTCAAAGAATGTCATCCAGAAAATAAAAACCCAACCCCCAGAATGGAAGACAATATTTTGAAATTCTAGATTTGACAAAGGTCTTGTATCTAGAATTTATAAAGAACTTTCATAGTTCAATAATAAAAAAGACAAAGAACCCAATTAAAAAATGGGCCAAACACATGTACCCCAATGTTCATAGCAGCAATGGCCATAATCGCCAAACTGTGGAAAGAGCCAAGATGCCCTTCAACAGATGAATGGATAAAGAAGATATGGTCCATATATTCGATGGAATATTATGCCTCCATCAGAAAGGACGAA
>JAPYYM010000566.1:0-14524 GCA_028534135.1 Potos flavus
GGATAGATGGATGGGTGAATGGATGGATGGATGGATGGGTGGTTGGGTAGATGGATGGATGGATGGATAGATGGGTGGATGGATGGATGGGTGGTTGGGTAGATGGATGGATGGATGGGTAGATGGGTGGATGTATGGATGGATGTATGGATGTATGGATGGATGGATAGATGGATGGGTGAATGGATGGATGGGTGAATGGATGGATGGATGGATGGATGGATGGATGGATGGGTGGTTGGGTGGATGGGTGGATGGATAGATGGGTGGATGGATGGATGGATGGATGGATGATAGATGGGTAGATGGATGGATGGATGGGTGCATCAGGGCCACTCAGTCCTTCCCTCAAGTTCATGAGCTTGTTGAAGCCAAAGCCATGTCAGAGCCTCATGGAAACAGAATTAACTGGTTCACCTAGTGAGGGGTGAGGGGACAAAGCCACACGTTGAAAGGGTACCTGTGTGACCAGAGCAGCCTGAAGGAGGGGAGAAGGCAGCCCGGGGGCCTTGGCAAGGTCTGGGATGTTCCTGCGGGAGCCGCACACGTCCGGGCCCCGGGGCCGGCCAGGCTGAGAACGCTGCCCTGCCGCTCCCCGACGGCATTTGCTGACTGCTGAACTTGGATGTGAGTGTGTGGTTTGCTCAGGGCCCCAGAGGGTAAGGGGCTGTTTCAGGAACACAGAGGAATTCCTCCTCATCCGCTGACTTCAGAGCTGGCCGTGGAAGTTTGAAATTCAAACTGTTTTTGTTTTTTTAAAATATATATAAAATAATATACGTTCACGATAGTACAAAAACAAATTAATCATGACGGAAGGAAATGCAACACAAAGGAAACCTTCACCTCGAGGTGACACTCGGCAGATACGCTCCCGTGTGTACGTGTAGCTTACACTTTCGCCACCACGGCGGATCTACTCATGCGCCGGGCGGCATCGGCTTTTGCTCCTACGGACCCACCGGGACACCTTTCCGTCTCCGCTCCGGATTGGAGGGGTGAGGCGCGGCTACCCTGGTCACTAGGTCGGGACGCGCTCGTAGTTTGCAGCCGGGAAACCCTGGCGTTGGACGAAGGAATACGGATCGGCCTGCTGGTGTGGAGTTTTCGTGGTGGGACACCCCTGTTTTAGTTTAGGGTCCCCCAGCGCTGGGGGTGCGAACGGCAGTAACAGGTTCTCCCCCGGAAGTCTCGGAGCTGAGAGACATCGGTGCGTCGGGAGGGCTAAGACCCAGAAGCGCCGTCCCTGAGTCAGAGGGCGCAGGATCCGGGGTCCTGAGGGAGATTGTTCACTTGCTGACCTTCAGCGGAGATGGCCCGTCCTTGACTCTTGGCGCGGCTTCTGTTTTCCCCCAAGTCTTGTACATTCTCTCCATGGACCGTCTCGGGGCCGGGAGGCACAGAGCCCAGGGAAGCGGGGGCCCCGAGAGGGGGCCTGGCCGGGCGGAACGGGGTGCTCGGCTGGCGCCCACGACTTTGCCTCTGGCCCCCCACCTGTAGAATGGGGTTGCTGGCGGTACATACGTCAAGGGCCCCTCTGCCGGTCCTGTGTCCTGGGCCCTCTGGGGCCGTGGAGAGTCCGAGGAGCCCCTGTCTGTGTCCTCAGGACACGGGTGGGATCAAAGACCCTGGGGTCGTATGTCAAAAATCATCCGCACGACGCACACCTCCCAGCCACCGGGTGCCCAAGTGCCCGGTCAAGTGAGCGGCGCTGAGGCCTCCTGTTCCAGGAAGGTCAAGGGAAGCGGGGGGCCGCCTTCGGCGCGTGAGGTTATGAGATTCCGGACAGACGCCCAGCGGTCACGGGCGGGCAGGCGCGGCCTCAGGACTGTCAGGGCATGCCGGCCGCCCCACTGCCCGGTGGGACCGCTGCCCCTGACGCCCCCTCTTCTCTGAAGCGGTTTCGAATCCCAGAGCGGAGGCGGGTTTTCAACGACAGACAGACCAACGGGCCCAGAGAGGCAACGCAACTCGCCCCAGGTCGCACCGCTTGTCGCCTTCACGTGGGGAGCTCCACCACTTCTGTTTGGCTTTACCCGAATCTCTTTGCTCCTCTTTCCATGAAATGGGAGCCTTGTTACGTCTCTGGAGCCAGAGGACCTGAATCCCTCCCTGCCGACGTCCGCACGAGCGGCTTCCCCCGGGTGCGCCTGCGGGGCTCCGCGGAGAGGGCACGACGACGGGACTAGCCACAGCTTGTGCGGATGGCACAGCGCAGTCACCGCGGGCGGCTGCGGGCCCCCGTCTCGGGATCCGGCCCGAGGGGAGGGCGCACCGGGGCTCCAGGGAACCCAGCCCCCTGCGGACGCGCTCGGCGCCAAGCCCGGAGTCGAGCAAGGGTAGCACAGTCTTGTAGCTCATCCCCACGTCTGACCTTTGGATTCAGAGATGCATTAATGGGGCACTTTGGACGGCACTTGGCGTGTCAAGCTTTTAATTAATGCGCCAGACTGAATATATTCAGCTGGACCATTCTGCCTCATCCATCCAATTACCCAGATTCATTATACGACTTGATTGCGTTTTCCATTACTCAGTGACTTTGCTAAATGGGCGGCCATGCTGCCGACGGGCCGCCCAGCGCCAATATTGATTAGAGGACACAGTTTATTACCCAGAGCAGGCGACACTCGGGCCTGTAAATCTCACGCTGGACATAGCTTCTCGGCAGCGTCCAGGTGGGGGGACGGGATTTTATTTGGATGAAGCATTTGGGCCATCGACCCTCCTTCCAAACTTCCCGTGTGCCCTGCTTATGTTTAATTGAATTGCTTTTCCATTGCCAAGTCTCCCCGTAAATATAATCAGGGACTCCTCCTGCTTTAGTAGCAGACATGGACGGAAGGTGTTTTTCACCTTCCACGTGTTCCAGAATGATACCACGCCACTTGCCAAGAAGCATCTGGGGGATCAGCCGCGGGGGGACGTGGAGCCCTCTTTTCCTCTCGCCAGCTTCAGGATGGGTCCGATGACTGAGGCACCCTCTCTTGCCTTGCGTGGCGCTGGGGGAAAAGGTGGCCTTGAACCCTTGGTGAGAGAGAGAAGCTGCAGTCAAGTTCAGCCAGTGAACCCAGCACCCCGGAACTTGCTTTTGAGGTTGTGATCGTAATCTCAAGGGGAGAGACTTTCCCCACTCCGTAGTGTCAAGGGTATGCCCTCCTCCACGATTTCCTTCATTTCCATCCCCCCTTCAGAGTTGGATCAGTCTATCTGAGACTTAGGGGGCAGCAGGGGGGAAATAGAAATAAAAGGGGGAAAAGACACAATGATTGCACTGTTTCCTTCCATACAAAGGCTAGTAAACACCAAGTACACGTCAGGCATTTTGCCCTGGCCACCTCCAGTCCTCAGATAACCGAGGAAGTGTTTGGGTTACTTTTTGCTTTTTATTTTTAGATAGTTTTAGAGTCCCAGGAGAGTTGCAGAAACAGTCTAGAGAGTTCCTGTCAAACCCTCACCCAGCTTCCCCTTGTGTTCACACTGAAGTGGCTTTAATCGTCTCTGAGAACACTGAGGCCCAGAGAGGTTAAGGGACCTGCACAAGGTCACACAGCAAAGTGGGATTGGAACCTGGATCTGGGTGTCACATTGCCTGCAATACCCCAGCTTCCTATAAAGAAGGAGCAGGTGCTCGTCCTGCAACCCCAGAATCAGGAGCAGAGCTGGAGGTCCCCGCAAAAGGACCGGAAGGAAGTCAGAACCGCACTTATGTCCAGGACGGACCCCGCCTTCCAAAGGCGCCGAGGAGCCATGACCACCTAGAGGGGAGCAGGGAGAACAGGGCGACTCCGAGCTCCTCGCCAACCAGCAGCCCAGCCTCCCCTGCCCCCCCCCCCCGTCAGAGCCGCCTCGAGTTGGGTTCTGTGGGCCTGCTTCCAGCGCACCTCCCCTGAGCCCGCCGGCACCCCGCACGCGTGACGGGCCTCATGTCGACACGTCTGCTGACAAATTCGATAGTGCAATTAGCAACGCTTAACCTCAAGAATAATGAGCCATCGCCAAAGAAAAAATTCTCTTTGGCCAAGCTCAACAGACAGCCTTTCAACCAACACCGTTCTGATGGTCTGGATGCTCCTAATGAGAACAGAGCTGGGGCTGGTTTAAATCCGTAGGCTAATAGGTCAGAAATAAATCCCATTTGTCAAACACATCCTGCCGCCGGGCTCGGAGCTCAGGGCTTGGCGTCGGCTTCGCTCTCTGGGTCCTGCCCAAACCCTGGGGAAACAGGCGTTGTCGTGACCTCTACAAAACCAATTTTAAATTCTGAAAGGGCCGGGGATGCACGGAAACTGCAAAAGTAGCAGAGAGAGATCGCATGCACCGTTTACCAGCTTCCCCCAAATGCTGACGTCTCCCGGGACGCTGGTTCAATGGGCATGTGTGCGTGCATGTTACGGGTGTGCGCGTGGTGTGTTATAGGTGTGTGTGTATGTTGTACGTATGCAGGCATAGTCTATGGAGTGAAAAGACCAGACTGGGGACAGGCTGAAGGGACTGGCCCCTTGGGACACTGCGGGCAAGCAGCCAAGCTAAGATATATCAAAGTCAGGTTCCCAAACTGTACCGGCACCCCACCCCACCCCACCCCACCCCGCCCCGCCCCGGGAGGCTTTCCAGTGACCTCCTCCCACCCCCGCCCTCCCGACTGCAAACAGAACCGACAAGGGAAGACGACTTCACTTGTGGATGAACTTAGCCCTTGTAAAACTCCATAGCTCGTGTGTGGCCGGTGCTAAAAATGTCTTCTTGCTAATTTATCTCCTCTAAAGCTGGCACGCAAAGGGCAGAACTGCAAAAAAAGTATGGCGCGAAGTCTCTTCCTGTCTGTGCGTGCCTCCCGATGTGATGGGACAGGTGGAGGGGGGGGTTCTGTGCATCTCCGGTGTGGTCCTGTGGACAAAAGCACGTGGCTGCCTGATCGAGGACAGCCAGGGTGCGGGGACACCAGCCAGCCATGGGAAACCTAGCTCCCCACGGCACGGGAGCGGCCCCTACACATAGAAAGGAAAGTAGCTGTTCGCATCCTAGGACCTCAGATTAATAACAAATTGTGAAATGAATGCACGCTAGGGACTTGCCTTTGTTCTTGATGCTGTTAGGGATTTAGAAGGTCATTGAGCTACAGTAAATAATAATAATAACAAACTCCTGTTTTGTGCTGGGGAGATAGGGATTTGTTTTTCTTTTTTGGGGGGTGGGGGAGAGGTGTGGTGGGAGGTGTTTTAATGGCTCTGGGGAGGGAGTTTGAAATCATTTCCACCCAGCAGAGTGGGTGGAAACTTACTGCAAGTTAAATTAAAAAAAAAAAAAAAATCAATAGCATTTCAGGTGATTGTGAATTAGGGGTTATTTGCTGGGGCTTAAGGGGATTCAGGTTAAAGCCTGAAGATGATCGATGGGCAATTACCACCACGGAGAGGGGTGCCCACCAGCTTGCTGCCGTCCCAGGGGCAGGCAGCTCGGACGGCACCCCTCCGACACCCAAAGCCTGTGGCGTGTGAGTACGTGCCGAGCCCAAAGAATCATGGCTCGAATGAGTTGGGAAAGCCATTTGCGGGCTCCTCTGCCCCTCAAAGACCCCAGCCCGCTGGCCTCTCCCCTTCCCGCCCTGGAGACGCCCCCACCCACCAGGGAGGAAATGAGCCCCACTCCCCTTTCAGATGGGAGCAGACAAAGACAGAGGTGTGGACCCGAAGCTGCCGCCGCGCCGACCAGTCCTGGGGCTTTAATAACTACAATTTTCTGATTTGAAGGCAAAACCAAATAACCCAGAGGAGTAATTCGGGCCACATGCGGCCTTCTTCCCGAGAAGGAGCACAAATTGATTTTTCTTTTATAAGCCCAATTTTGCGCTGTTCATCGACCCCCCTCCATCACTTCTGAGCTCCCTTTCTTCCCTTCTGCTTGAGGTACAATTAACGGGGGATCAGAAAGTTTCTTGCTTCCTCTTTCTCGCCTTTGTTGGCACGGTTCTGCTTCTGTGCTGAGGACACGCGGGGACACCCGCAGCCCCGGCTGGCCTCGGGAAAGTTGCTGACCCTTTGGGGTCTTGGTTTCCCCACTGCCACGGCCAAGGGGCTGGAGGCTGCCGAGTTGTCCCCCTTCGCCTGAATGCCGGACCCGACGGAAACAGCCACCCCTGCGTCACCCACGGCGACTGACTCAGAATCTTCAGGGGTCAGTGCCTCTCTGGCTCCCACCCCCCTTGGAGTGAAACCAGAGCTGGGACTGTGGCCACACTGTCCTCCGTCCTTTGTCTCTGCCTGCCCCCGTGTCCCTCTGTCCCTCCTTACTCTGCGGAGCCACTCTGGTCTTCTTTCAATTGGTAGTACTCTCCTACTTGGTTCCTGCCCCAGGGCCTTTGCCCGTCCGTTTCGTCTGCCTCGAATCCGCCCATGGCCAGCCCCATCGCATTCTTCCATCCTCGGCTCTGCCGCCTACTTCCCTTTGTCCCCGGCCCTTCCCGTCGTCTGCGGCTTTGTTCTTCTTGTTCGCCTGCTTGCGATCGTCCTGCCTGGCGGGGACCTGCGCCTTCAGCCCAGCCCCCCGGCCAGTGGGCAGCGGGTCTTCCGAGCCTCCGCCGAGTGGGCGGGTGGCCGTGTCTTGTGATCAGCGGAGGTCGGAGGCGCTGGAGTGGAGCCAGACACTCATTAAGGGCCTTTCGCAGCTGTGACATTTTATGAGTCTGGGTTCGTCTCTCTCAAGCTCCTCATTTTATACATGAGGAAGCAGAGGTCCCCGTGGGGTTGATGATGATGGGAGGGTTGCTCTCGTAGCTATTAGCGGGGTCCTCGGGCTGCCCCTCTCCACTCTGGGAGTGCCACCAGGCGGCTTGGGATCTGAACAGAAGGGGGCTGGTGGCAGGTGGCCTCCGAGGCCGGGGACAGGACCACCGGCCCTGGTGGGGACCACGGCGCTGAAGCGAGGAGCTGGACTCAGTGTGGGGAGCCGGGCCTCTCCATCCGGGGCCATGCGGGTCCCGAGAGAGGACGGGTCTAGGCAGAGTGGCTCGTCGGTGGCCAAGAGCTTCCCAGGCTCTCAGATGTGCCCGTCGTCTTTCCCTTCGAGCCGCCCCCCAGCTCAGCTCTGCGCATTTGAAATATTCTAGAGACGCTCCTCCCCTCCGCCGGGAGCCCCGCTCAGAAGGGCTCCTCGCAGGACACTGGACCCAAACTGGCCAAGCCCCCCGCCCCCGGGCCCGCAGTTAGGACAGGGCAGCTGGCGGCGTTTTCACCGGGCCCCACTCCTGCACGGCCCCCACCGGAGGTGACCCCCCTCCCCCCCCCCCCCACCGCTCAACTCCTGAACCCGGGCAGAGGAGGACGCCAGCGGGGGTGGGGAGGGGGTGGCGCGGACACAGGATTCGTGCGCTTGTTTTCCTGCTCTAGAAAGTTCTCCTGCTGTCCGGCTGAGGAAGGGACAGCCCGGTGGGGCCCCCATGCGGCGTCCACGTGTGCTTTCCGCGAGCTCGGCCCTCGCCCCCAAGTGGGGACTGGCTCAGGCCACGGGGCGGGGGGGGGGGAGGTAGGGGGCGGGGAGCCGTGCTGATCCCGTGCGGGGACCGCCATCCACGCTGTTGGTGCCAGGAAAGCGCTGGCAAGGCCCAGCCCAGGCAGAAGCCTGCTGGTCCCCCATTAGTCGTTATGGAAACTCTCTACCCGACGAGGTCATTCAGCTGCAAGTATAAACAATTTCCCGAAAGGTTTTAGCGAAATTCAGGGGCGACAGGCTTGATGGCATGATTAGAGGAGAGTGGGACGCGGGCCCGTGGCAGCCGTGGGCCGAGGCCAGCCCTGGGGCTCGTGTAGGCGAGGACCTACTGCAGCCACCTGGGGCCCAGAGGCCCGGGCCCGGCGCACGCAGCCCCCTCCCATCCCACGGGGCTCGGGACGGGGCGAGAGTCGGAAGGCAGCACACAGGCCGCCCCTGGGCTCGCCAAGCGCGCCCTTCCTGCCGAGCTGGATACCGGAAAACATCGCCGAATGAGGGGCTCTATGTGATGACAATAATCAAATAGTAATAGCGGTGTGCTAATAATATACCGTCAAGTGTTAGTGCTTAATATTATTTAATTATATTATTCACGATCAAACATGATTCCCTTCATTATTAAGAGTAACGTACAATACCATTATGCCCCAGGCCATCACAGTTTTGAGACCTTTAATTCTTTTTTCTTTTTTCTTTTTTGAAGATTTATTTATTTAAGAGAGAGTGTGCGAGCAGGGGGAGGGGCAGAGGGAGCAGGAGGGAGACACTCAAGCAGACGCAGTGCTGAGCGCAGAGCCCGAGGCGGGGCTCGATCCCAGGATCCTGCGATCAGGCTCCGAGGGGAAACCGAGAGTCGGACGCTTCACCGACTGTGCCCCCCAGACACCCCTAATTCTAGTCATAACCCCACAAGGCAGGCACTGTTATCATCCCCATTTTATGGATGGGCCAACTGTCGTGCTTCCTAATATCCTTTCGTTGCGTGAAAAATGTGACCGGGACCCAGTGCCGAGCAGGACCGAGCAGGGCCTGGGAAGCAGCAGCTCTTCCTTTCACCGAACGTTCATTCAACAAGTATTTACTGAGCCCCTCCTGTGTGTTTGCGGGGGGCAGGGCAGCTTTCCCCTGAGCTCAGTACCACTCAGCCTCCAGAGCTTTCCTGACCTTGCTGGCCACAGCCGGGGCCTCCCGCGCGTGCGCGGAGGGTCTGCACCTCCCCGGCATTTCGGGGGCCTGCTGGTTCCGCCTCTGTCTCTCCCTCTGGAGCTGGGAAGCCGTTGCGGGCCGAGACTCCGTCTTTTGTCTTTGTGTTTCCCACGCACGAAATAGGCAAGTCATGGACTATTTGTTGGATTTTTTCACTAAGAAAGAAGCTGCGGGAGGGTCGGGTCTGTGCTGGTCGCCGCCGCAGCCTCTAACGTGCTGCCTGGTCCGCAGTGGGCGCCACACGCATGTTTGTCGGGTGGATGACGGGACAGAAGCAGGGACTGGGGCATAAGCGGGCGGTTCTACGTCTCAGGGGATGGTCGGCTGTGGGATGGATGGAAGGCTGGAAGGAAGGGCTCACGGATAGACAAGTGGATAGACAGACGGTTCAGTGGACGAGTGGAGGAAGGTTCGGAGAGTTGAGTATACGGATAAACAAAATGCTTGTTAATAGGACAGAGGTTTAGATGATCAAACGGTTGGTTAAAAACGTAAGCACGATGAGCAGAATGCTTCCCGTGGGCTTTACTTCTTGAAACAGAGACGGACCAGGCTGGCTGGAGGGATGGAGGGGACCCCCACCTCCCCCTCACTGACTTGGTGGTGCCGGGGTTCAGTCCCCACGTGCAGAAGCCCCAGCTCAGAGAAAGCCACCCGTCCCAACTCCCCACCCAGGACGCCGAGCCCTTGCCTCCTGTGCGTGCAGACCGCTGAGCGGCAGATCGTGACCCTCCGCCTGGATTTCCTCGGCCGGCTGGAGAGAAAGCGGTTCTCGGGGCCGTGAAACCCCACGGGCGCTATCCTGAGCCCTCACGTCCCTAGCTTGCTTGGCCCAAACAAGCCACTTTGTTTAATCTTTAGGGCTCTTTCCCAGGGAAGGGCTGCTGCCACCGAGGCCGTTTGCACCAGCCCGGCATCCACGGGCCCCTCCGCCTGCGCCCCGACGCCGCTGGTCTGTCCCATTTGTAGGAAGTGGAAACAGATGGTGAGGAGGGGATGGAGCGCCAAGAATCCAGTGACCCCGTGGCCGCGAGGACGGGAAGGGCTTGCCCTCGTGGGGTAGGCCTGCGAAGTTGCACTTCTCCACGTGTCCTCAGCGGTGCTCACCCGGGGCCTCTGCCCGGGACGGGCCGCTCGGGGCGAGGCTGGGCGGGGGGTGCTCTTGTCCCACGAGGTCAGGGAGGGGCGGTCAGAGCCTCTCCGTGTGCAAACGCGTTCCGTGGACTGGCTAAACCTGCCGCTGCCAGGGGGATGGGGACTCAGAGGGCGGATGGGACGAGTGTCTGGGACTTCGCTAGCCACGTGGCAATGTGGAGGACACTCGACAAACGTCTGGGGAGCACAGGACCGGGCTCGGGGCCTCCTCGCCCTCTGAGCGGAGCTCCCGACGTGCGTGCACAGCCCGCATCGCCAGCCAGCCTCGTCTCTGACCTCGCTCCCTCCAGTCCCCTCACACCCCTCGCCGGGGCCACTCTGGCCTTCCGGCTCTTCCTCCCCTCGCCCCTACTGGCCCTTTCTTCCACCCCTTCACTGTGCTCTGAGCACTTAAGACACATTCCCCCTTTGCTTGAAATCTCCCTCCACTCCTGGGCTCTGAGATGCGTGGGAAAGGCGGCTTTGTCTTGCCGGGGGCTGAGTCACTGGTGCAGGCACTTGATAGATGTTGAGGGAGTGAGAGGACGGTGGCAGAGAACAAGGGTGAGCCGGCTCCCTCCCCTCGTGGTGTAGACGGCAGAGCAGCGAGCCAGGCCTCATACAAAGACAAGTAACTACACAAGTGCCCAGGACACCAAGGGCTCTGCAAGGAGAGGAGGGGACAGGGCCTTCGGGGGGAGGGAGGCTCATCGGTGGGTCTGGGAAGGGTTCCCTCGGGACCTGGCATTTAAACGGATCAATGACGGGCACCAGCCAGCCTTCTGGGGCTGAGCAGAGTATCTTCCCAGCCGCCCGTGGGCCTTGCCCATGGCCCGATGCCAAGGCCACGTGCCACAGACCCAACAGAAGTGCATTCGTAAGTCCCCCAGGGGTCGAGTACTGAAGATTCACAGCAGCTTCTTCCGCAGGAGCCCAAACGTGGCATTGCCCAGATGCCGGACGAAGGAGCCGCGGTCCACCCGCGGGCCGGGATGGCGCTCAGGCCGGCCGTCAGCGCCCACCGCTCCCGCGCCGTGGCCGTCCCGCAGACACGGTGAGTGAGAGCGGCCAGACTGACGAAGCACATTCCAAACCGTTCCACTTAAATCCGCAGAACAGGGACCGCGAACCAGTGCTGTGGGGTCAGGACGTGGCTGCCCGTCGTAAGGGCCGGTGACCGGGGTGGGGACAAGTGGCTTCTGAGATCTCTGTCGTCCGGTTCCGTGATGTGGGGGCTGGTGACGCAGGGCTGTGCAGCGTGAGAACCCGTGCGGCTGGATGTCAGGAAAGTTTCAAGATGAAAGCCCCCCTTCCGGCTACTCTGAGAGGCAGAGCCGTTGTCCCCCGCGGCGGGAGCTGGGCTGCCCCTGCCCCGTGCCCCCCGGCGCCCCGAGACCAGGTGAGCCATCCGCCCTCACGGGGCCGTCTCCCCCCTGGGCTGGCCCCTCTTCTCTGCCCCCTGCCTGCACCTCCGACCGGCCACCACCAGCGAGGCGGGGCCTCCTGACCAAGCACTAAGTTCGGAGCCTGGAGAGAAGGAAGCGGGGTGGGGGGGACCCCAGAGCTCCAGACACCTGCTCTCTGCTTTCCCTGCAGACTGCAGACGAGAGACCCCGTGCACGTAGGGAAGAAATTCAAATGGAAGTTATTGAGGAAATCATTTTGGGCCCCAGGGAGCTCCCCAGGCCGGTGCCTGTGATCAGCCCTGGGCAAATTCAGGAGGGGAGCGGCCCGTGAAGCCACCCCAGCCTGAGACCCAGGAAATCCCAATCAGATGTCCCCCCCCCCACCTGACAGGTGCCTCCTGCTCCAGCCCAGAGTGGCGCCCCGGGAAGCTTATGTTCTTTAGAGTCCGTTTCTGTTTCATTGTTGATATTAACTCCTCCGTTCAGTGTCGGGAATTTGCATGGTAAGGACTTTCCGGAATGTTCTTCCAGCGTAGGGGAGGGGTGGAGAGAGCTGCTGCCTCCCGCTCAGGGCTCACCACGTCCCACCTCATGACAGCTTCTCCCTCGCGGTCCTGCCATGCATTTTAATGTAGTTTCGTAGGTAGGGTTGGCATTGTGGGATAAAAGTTAGCATAATTTTTAATTTATAATATCCAGAATCCAATTTACTCATCCGATCTCTTAATGAGGTTGGCGGCTTGAAGAGCACGCTCCCGTCATTCCTCTGTGGGTCTGGTGGCTCTGGGCCTGCGTGGCAGCAGAGATGGGCCTGCTCCGACGGACGGCCCCGGCCGCACTGGTCCAAGGTGGATGCTGGGCTGGCGGGAAGGGCGAAGCTCTAGGCAGAGCTGCTCACACTCAACCTACCGGGTTTGCTTCCCATTCAAAGGGCAGCTCCATTCAGCGGCACCAGAGTCCCCAAGCATATGGATTTTTTACCAGCAAAGAGGGGCGTCCGGGGGGCACAGTCGGTGAAGCGTCCAACTCTTGGTTTCGGCTCAGGTCATGATCTCAGGGTCTTGGGATCGAGCCCTGCATGGGGCTCCTCGCTCGGCACGGAGTCTGCTTGTCCCTCTACCTCCCCTTCTGCTCCTCCCTCCGCTCATGCACTCTCTCTCAAATTAAGAAAATCTTAAAACATAAATAAATAGAGTACCAAGAAAGAAGAATAAACAATGCCTCCCCAGGAGCCCAGTGTGGGCCCCTCCCTTGCCTGTGTAGACAGGCCCACCCGGCTGGGACACGTCTGTTGTCCAAGGTCGGTGTGGTGACCCAGATGTCCTCCAGCGGCCCTCCTTGGGGACGGCTGTCAGCCCCTGAACTTCACAACCTAACACCTGCTGGAAACTTTCTGCTGGGGGTCAGGACCCGAGAAGCAATTCCAGAACCACCACCTGCCTCTCCCCCCCCTTCGCCAAGCATCATCCCAGGCGACAGCTGGGAAGCTATACTTGCGTGATAAAGATATGTTACTGCGGCCTTCTTAGTTTGGTAACACATCTTCTTCTTTGGTTCTGGGGACGGAAACAGTCGATAGATTGATGACGGTGAAATGACCTTGCAGGTGAGCAGAATCCCCGTACCCCCATCGCCCTCGGCAGCGCCGCCTTCACCCAAAGGCTAATGGTTGTCCTTCGCATTGATTTACGCGGGCCCTGCCCGGTGTGTTTGCACCGCACGGGGCGTGTTTGACATTTCATCGTCCTGCCAAGCCAGCCTGGGATCTAGGCTCAGCAAGCCTGCATCCAGGGCAGACACGTACCATTATTTAGAGTTTGATCTTTAGCTGACACAGTGCACCCACACAAGGCATCCTTAATTGACGGAGCAAAAATCTAATCAGGGAGAGTGGGCGCCCCGGGAGTCTCGTAGAACAGATTGCCAGTGGGGTGCGGGCCGATCAATCCATCAGTGCGGAGTGTTGAGCCTCCTCTCTCCCCCGGTCACGTTCGCCCTGAGCTGTGCGCTCGAAGCACTCACACGGAGGGTCCCATGTCCGAAGAGCTGAGAATCTCGAAGGGGTTCTGAGACCCACTCACGATGAATGGTGAGCGGCCCGAGACACCGGACAGGCCCCGCCCGTGTAGAAGGCAGGGGGACAATGAGAGAGTCCGAGCAGACTTCTGGGCACAAAGGACCATCTGCAGAGCTGGAGGGGGTGGGCCAGAGAGCGGCGAGGGAGAAGGTGACGGGGGCGGGTCTCCACCCGTGAGCCCCAGAGTTTCTGCAGAAGTATCCAGAACCTCGCCCTTCTTTCCTATGGGAGGGAGCTCATGGCCCCCATCTCCCCGGGCCATTGAGAGGTTCTACTAAGGCAAGGGTTGGGGGGGTGACACGTCTTTGGAATCGTCAGGAAGGAGGAGACGCCGGCCAGAGTTGGGGCAGACGGGGGGCGGGGGGGCAGGGTAGTAAACATTCGGAAGCCGAGATGAGTGGCCGGAGGGGCACTAAATGCAACGGCTGCGCAGAGAGGTCTGCGTCTGGAGGCCCAGCCCCAGCACAGTGGCCGTGTGAGCAAGACAGGGTCAGCCGTCACCAAGGGCTGCGCCCAACCTTGACGGCCAGGGGGGCCCTGGGCACCTCTCTCTCCACAAACAAAGTTCCTCTGCTGATCACACAGACCTTCCTTGGCCTTGATAGACTGCTCCAACGGGACTTCCAAGGCCAAGAAATGGCGCGCATAACTTTCTCCTTATTAGGCAGCGAAACCCCCAGAAGTGTTCATGTGCACAGAAGGGTTCCCTACGCGTCAGCCACACCATCCAAACAGCTGTAAGTCATTCTCTGCTTTCTCGGTGCGGCCAAGTGCTTAAGGGACGCACGCTTTTCATGGGCGCACGTTCGGAGGACAGGAGGACCCCACCAAGGGGGTATTTGCCTATGGAGTCGGGACAGTCTAAGGTTGAGGAGACATCGATGGAGAAGCCGGCTAGAAATCTGGCCTCGGGAAATGTGCAGTTTCCAACCCCCCCCCGCCCCCCCCCCCGATGTTCTGGGCTTGACTGAGGTATATTTACACTCAGGAAAATGCTTGGATTTTGCGTGTGCTGCTCTATGACCCCTACTAGGTATGTACCCACGGAACCCGCTCCCCCATCCCGCTGTAGGGGGTTTCTTTCATCCCAGAAAGTTCCTTTCTCTCATTCCAGGTAATCACCCTCTCCCCATCTCAACCCTGGTGACCCAGAGGCAATGGGTATTCTAATCTCTAGTACCGTCGATTAGTTTCGCCTGTTCTTGAACTT
>JAPYYM010000567.1:0-14524 GCA_028534135.1 Potos flavus
CCAGGACAGGAGAAAGACAGCAGGGCTGGAAAGTATTCAAAGAAATAACGACTGAAAATTTCCCAAATCTGGCACAAGACACAAACCCACACATTCTAGAAGGTCAGCAAACCCCCACCAGGATGAACCCAAAGATATCTGTGCCAAGGCCCGTTATCATCAAATATCTGAAAACTGGAGCCAAGAGAGAACCAGGAAAACAAGCTCCTGTGTGAGAAACCACTCAAGCGACAGCAGATTTCCCATCAGACACGATGGGGGGCACAAGGAAGTGGCATTTTGTTCAGGAGCAGCAAGGAAGCAACTGTCCCCTAGATCTCTACATTCAGCACAAACAGCCTTCAGAAATAAAGAGGGGGACCGAGACATTCCCAGAGGACGGAAAACTACATAAATTTGTTGCCCAGAAGACTTAACCTCAAAGAACAGCTAAAGGAAGTTCTCTAAATAGAAAGGCAATGATACAACAATGAATCTTGGGACATCAAAAAGGGAAAAAGTACAAAGGAAAATGTAAAATTATGGGTAAATACATCAGACTTTCCTTTTCCTTTCAGTTTTCTAAATTATTTTTGACACTTGGAGCAAAAAGAGTAAGTCTGTCTGATGTGTTCTCGATGTCTACGGAAGAAAGGTTCACAACAACTGTGTTGCAAACAGAAGCTAAAGGGGGTGCAAAGGGTAGTATTTCTACTCCTCACTCAAACCGGCAAAATGTCCACAAACGGTTCTGCATCTTGACCGCAGGGGCGGCTACGCACATCCACACATGTGATAAAAACGGACCAGAACTAGGCACGCACGTCGTCCGCACCACATCTATCTCTTGCTTTGGATGCTGCACAACAGTTATGGGAGATGTAACCTGGGACGATGAAAATGTTCTGGAGATGCCAGGTGCTGATGGACGCCCAACACGGTAAATGTGCTTAATGCCACTAAAAATGGTCACAATGGTAAGTTTCGTGTCACGTGTATTTTATTAAAAAAAAAAAAAAATGTAACCACTGGAGTAAATCAGGTAAAGGGTACATGAGACCTCTCTGTACTATCTTTGAAACGTCCCGTGAGTTCTTGCAAAATACAAAATTAAAAAAAAAAAAAAAAAAAAAACACCTGTGGCAAATAAAACATACCAATGGCTACCAGTGTGGCTCCTCTGGAAAGGACACTGAACGTGAGAAGCAGCACATATACTGCTTGGTGAATCCCCGACCTCAGGCAATCCCAAACGCCCTACCGGGAATGGAGGAACACAGGGCTGGGAAGGGTGGAGTGAGGCGGCTCTGCAGATAGCTAGGGGTGGGTCGCAGCCACCTCCCACACCACGTGCACTCGACCCCTGCAGAGCCCTGCCCAGCCCAAGGCCATGCACCTCCCCCTTAGCCATGCTGCTCCTGGGCACACAGTAGGCACTCAATAAATGTTAGATGAATTGAGGACCACAAACACGCTTAAACATTTATCAATACCCACACGAAGACAAAATGCTACATTACTAGACTATTGGATTACTCTACTTAAAAGCTTTAGTTTAAAAAACTCTCCTCCTTCCTCTCCTTGATTAGCATAAATCGTCCCCTCTGTTCTGTGACCATCTTTTATTTGGATTGATTAACTTTAAAGAGAGTCCAACAGCCAAAGCTCAGATCCCATTAACTTATCTACCTTGTGAAAAGACTAGAGTGGCAAATTCTTTCAGAATTTTTGTTTTCTTGTTTTTCACTTGCCCTTATTAAATTCCTAAGAGCTGGCAGCTTCCCAATGGGAGTGGAAATATTTTAACAACATAAAGCCAGATTGCTGTCACATCCAATGTAATGAAAAAGTCTCATTGTGTAGCTTACTACAACTTAAAATACCCTTCTCTTTCATCTTCAGGAAGAGGGGCTTGGGTTAGGACAAATCATTATTTTCCAATTAGTAGGTTTTACAGAGCCTTCAGCCAACTGTGGATACGCCATATACACCATCATCGTCATCACGATTCCTGAGAACCTGCTGTAACCAAAACACAGGGAATTCGAAGGGGAAGAAGGAGAAGAGCAGGAAGCTCCGATCAATTACACCCTCGCCGGGAGCGGGCTCCACGCCAGGCTCATGCTGGGCGCACTGGATCTTAACAATCTAAGAAATAGGTTTTATTATTCTAGTTCCTCAAACCTAAGACAACAGCTATTTTAAGAGGCATGGATATTTTACATACCATTCAAGAAGATAAAAATGCTGCCAAATAAGCTAAGACACACTGGTTTCTTATCACACAGATTGTGGGACACTTTCTGATTGTAGAGACACTACGGTGTGAGTCTCTGAATCAGTGAGACCAGGTGACACTTTTAGCTTCCCAGGGAAGCACAGCTCGGTCCCAGGGCTGGGGAGGGTGGGCGTGAACCCAGGAAAGCCTGACTCCCAACCCCCACTCTTGTCTTGGAAGGCCCCACTTCCCCTCCCAGCACCCCCAATGCACACTGGGGCTGGGGGCTTCACATTCAGGATTACTTCCATGATAGTACTTGAAACCCTGCTTTCCGGAAAGAGAAGGCAGACGTTTCCTGGGTACCAGGCACTTTCACACTCCATCACGTTTAATCCTGACAAGAGGGCTGCTGCTAACGTGTAAGACACACCTCCTGGAGAAAGGGAAACACACCCGTTTCTCAAGACACTGGCTCCCCCTCTCAGAAACTGGTCACAATACCCTGATTTTCTTGGAACAAGACACTTTACTACCATTTGCAGAAAACTGTCATAAGGAATATACAAACCTATGAAGTGAATGAGTCCCCTTAGGTGTGTTGCCCTGGTGCAGTGTACAACCTGCACAGCTGTACAGAGTGGCCCTGCTACGTTAGTCAGCCACAAAGATATTACTATCCCATATTACAGATGAGGATGCTCTAACTTGTACAAGACAATCAAATTCAGGCCTACATGGTTCCAAAGCTACTTGGTCAGTGCTTAAGAAACTTACAAACTGGGAAAGAACACAGGCTGTACATACATGTGTGCGGTCATGTGTGTACACGAGAACATACTAACCACATGCCACAGGAGAGCACGTGGAGAACCCAGAAATCCCATGGCTGAGGCAACTGGGAAGACTTCTCAGGACAGGGAAGTGGACCTGGCCCAGGAGTTGGTGGGACAGCTGGAGGACAAAGGGAGCTTCCACAAAAAAGTAGCAGAGGTCAGCCAGCCAGTGGGGGCAGAACCCAACCCTTGAAAATCCTTGAGAGCAACAAGTGGGAGAACAAATTTAAGGCGGGGGGGGCACACGGGGACGCCTCCAGGAGGTGGGCAGCCACCTCTGGTCCTCGGAAAACCGACCACGGAAGCCTGCCGCACAAATCAGGTCTGCGGGTTAGATGGGTCCTGAGGGCTTCCGAGTTGGAACTCTGGAGAAAAGGCTTTCCATCTGGGTGACTGGGGCCTGCTGTTAGCCTGCAGGGGAAAGCCAGGGAGCCGGGTCTGAGGGCACACAGTGCAGGCTCCAGGCTCGTTTCCTCACCGTCCAGCCCCAACACCCAGCAGCAGGGACTGGCTCCGGGTGCGCAGGTCTTTCTACCTCACTAGCTCGGAGTTCTTCGAATCTTCCACAGTCGTCATTACGTGTGTAATCCAAGAAAGAAGGGAGATTTTTAAACCCCCCTCAAATTGATATTAGAAATAAAGGGAGAGAAGTGACAAAATAAGGTCTCCCCCTGGGGAAGGAAGACACGGACCCCAGGCAGCTTGGGCCAAACACTGGTGGGAAGAAGAAGGGAGGCCACAGCTGTGCACACTGAACAAGAGACACAAACTCCAGACACAGGACAAAACGTTTCCATGTCTGATGATGTTTTGTTGTTTCCCTTGGAGGCTGCGTTTAGACATCTGCCTGGGTGGACAAGGGTGGCTGGGGACATTACGCCTTATGCCTCTCTGCCAGCCTCTCATGACATGTTAGCTTGACAAATAAAAGTGCATTGTGTTCAGGGGCGCGTCGGTGGCTCAGTCGGTTAAGCTTCCAACTCCTGCTTTCTTTTGGCTCAGGTCATGATCTCAGGGTCCTGGGATCTGGCCCTGAGTCAGGCTCTGTGCTCAGTGCTGAGTCTGCTTGAGATTCTCTCTCTACCTCTGACCCTCTCCCCGGCTCATGTTTGTGCTCTCTCTCTAAAATAAATCAATCAATAAAATCTTAAAAAAAAAAAAAAAAGTGCATAGTATTCAGATGACCAAAAAAGAAGAAAGAAGGGGAGGAGAGAAAGAGGAAATTGGTTTAACCAATAGAGCAAGACAGATTTAGATTTGGAATTGATAAGGAAAAAGCATCCTTGACACAAGAGTTCTGCCCACCACAACGACACGCCTGGTGGGTGCAGAGAGCCAAGGCTGGAGGTGCCAGATTCAGAACTACAAATGGGTGGGCCAGGTGCACAGAGGGCGCGGGATCAGGGGAGGCTGGACAGGACAAGGCTCCGGAGCTCTGTTCTGGGAAAGTTCCCACGTGTCAGCCGCGGGCAGGGGAGGCCTGAAGTGGCCACCTCCACCTCCCCGCCCTCCCCAGCAGCAGAACAATATTATCCTGCCTCGTTCACTCACACAGACCTTCATGTCTGTGATGGCACTCAATCCTCCCCGTTGACCCGTGAAGGAGCTAAGTGTCACCCCAACCACCACCATCACCATCGTTGGCATCCCCAGTTTATGGAGGAGAAAGCTACGGCTCAGAGAAATTAGCTGGCTGCCAAGGAGCCCCTCGAGATAAATCACGAAGTCAAAACCCAACCAAGACCTTCCAATGGGCCACCCTCATGGTGGCCAACACTGTGCTGGGACAGACATGTTTATTTCCTGTGATATGACATCGGGTCACTGCGAGGAAGGCAAGCCCGGGTCCCCAGCCCACAGCCTGCGCCTCATGATTAGAGAGACTTTTCTAAAGATTAATTACAGCTAAGAAGAGGAGCTACGCCAAAGGGGGACTTCGCTCTGTGTGCGTGTGTGTGTGTTATAATTTACTACTGCAATTCATTCCAGGGAGCCATACGCTGGGAGATGAGAGCGCCAGACGTGGGTGCTACCCCCTCCCCGGGACCACACAGGTAATAAGCATGCCCGCTGCACGGCCCGGCAACAGGTCTAGAACAAGGGAACAGAGGACCACCACATACAGGCAAAGAGCTTTTTTTTAAGAAAAAAACAAAAACAAAAACATAAAAACAAAAGGAAAACAAAAACACGGTTTGTTACCAATACACAGGAAATGAGCAGGCGCCATGCACGTGCTAGCAGCACCCTCTGGTGGTCGGTCATGGCACTGCAGCCTCCATTCATGGAGCAGAAGCAGTGGACCACAATGGAAATGTGGCTAACATTTCCCGATCCCTAATTCTGGCAGCCACGAGGCGCCCCTCTGCTATCCCCACTTTAGATGAGTAAACCGAGTCCAGGGAGGAGACTGCCAGGTCATGCAGCAGGGGGCACACACCCCGACGCAGCCCAGGCCCAGTGCCCATCCTACATGAGTCACCACGTGACATTTATTGCTGCTTTTTGAGCGGGGAGAGGACCCATCCTGGCGGCCCAGACCTGGCCAACCCAGCAGGTGAATCAGACCCAACACCAACCAGGGACTCTCTGTCCTTGTCACAAGCAGCCACTGCCTGGCCCGTTCTCAATCTGCATAAAAGTTATTTCAAGTCTTATGGTGCTCTCCCATTTACAGACATATTTCCCATTTACAGCCATATTTCTGTGTGAAAGAAATGCTGCTGAGCCGAAAAAGCCTGACTCAGAGGACAGGCGAGCATCCATTCCCACGAAGCACAAAAGCAGCACAATTCCTCTTGCACTGAGTCGGGACAGGGTTACCCTTGGGCAGGGTGCTGGGTGCGACGGCTTCTCGGGTATGGTGGGGCTCTGTTTGGATCCACAAGGAATTCTGTCCGTGAGCACTCGTGAAACTGTTCGTCTAGTCTAGAAATACTTCTCTACGTGTATGCTATACATCACCTTGAAAAAAGCCAATTTTAAAGGAAAAAATGTAAGGAAAAAAGTAGATTCTGATTGGCAAGTGGATCTCTTACTTAAAATGACGCAGGAGGTGAGAGAGAGGGCCGCCGTGAAGCTCAGACCCAGACGTGACGCCACCTCTGCCCAAGTAGTGTGCATCCCTGGCACCTGCGGGTCTCATGAGCATGTTTCCTCGTCTGCTGTGGGGGGACCACACAGGCCCAGCTCAGGGACCAACACGTCAAAAACCAATAGTAGCAAGCACACCAGCCTGCGGCAGGGCCTGGGTACACCAACCCCTACTGACTCCCCCTCCCCTCATATGGCAGATTCTGCGAAAGTCTCTGAATCTCTACAGGTCCAGAACAGAATTGGCCCTCAAATGGTTTAATGTGAAACGTGCTCTTCGAGTCTCATCCAGAGCTTAATGTGTAGAGAGACGGACAGAGCCACCCGGGCCCAAGCAAGGGAGTGGACACAGCCCCACCCGACAGCCGCCACCACTACGGCCTGCGGGCGCGACAGGCACCTGCCCTCCTGCCCCCCAACACCCACAAATCATCTCCCAGGTGCCCTCCCAGCTCCGAGGATCGGGCGGCTGAAGCTCCAATGTGTGGTATTATCATCATGCATCTCATAAAATGGTGATGAACACACCAGCTTCTGTAACTCACCAAGTTAAGGTTTTTATTAAATGGGAGGGAGAAATCCCATGGGTGTTCCTTTGCTGAAACTGGATTAACAAAATAAAATAAGAAATGCTCAGGATCAGCTATAATTAACGCTGGGCCAACAGTTGCATTATAATTTTATGCATACACATTTCTTCCATGTTGAAACTTGGCAGAATTTTTTAAGCTATTTTTAAGCACTCTCTGAGTGCGAGCCTCGGGCAAAGGAGTATACGTGCGTTTAACATAATCCAAAGTGAAGAGCCGGGCCCCTTCCCCGAGAAGGCACCACAAATACCGTGTGTGAACAGGAACTGACCCCATCATCCACTTCTCTAGCTCTCCACCCCAGCAGATCTGTGCGAAGCTCTGAGAACAGGGAAGCCTCCTGTGCAAAGCACGGAGGCAGCCTCAACCGCGTCCCTGGGATCATTTCCACGTGAAACACAAAGTGTGTGACATCTTGCAGCGTTTTACAGGACATTTGAGGGAGACAGCAATGCCCACAGTGGCTACCAGGCCTCTGACTTCCCAGGGTTCGGTTTTTTTGTCGTGTTGGTTTATTTTGGATCCTCTGTGTATCTGACAAGCCTTTTATCTCACTTCTGAAGGGGAAGGGCTGCAGGTCCCAAGCTCTGGGTTCAAACCCCACCCACACCGCAGCTTCCGAGCCACTGGGGCAACCTTTCCCTTCCCAAAGCTGCAGGCACTCAGCGAGAAAAGGAGGCCATCGAAGCTGCCTGCTGACCCCATGAGGACAATGGGGGGGGTGATCATGGGGGAACCAGCAGGAAAAGGGCTTTGCACACAGCTAAATATGGTGTAAATGCAGAACAGAACCGACTTTCTGAAACACAGGGCAGTCAGGCTGGTTGGCTAAAGCTACCAACCGTGTGCTCGGCGGCTCCCCTCCTACCACTGGCACTACCCGGTAGAGAAGCCAGCATGGGGGCCCTACACACACACGCACACATACGCACGCACGCACACACGTGCGCACGCACGCGCACACACACACACGGGTGCACAGATGCACATGTGTGCGTAACACGTGCCTGCATGTACACATACTAAATGCACGTGACATGCACGCACTGTGCACGCATAATGTGTGTGCAGACAGGAATGACGACAAGTAGAACCCAAGGCTCTGGGAAGAGAAAGCACCACAACGACGGGGAGAAGGTGGGCAAACAAGGAAAGGAAGCAGAGCGGCCAGGACTCACACTTCCGGAGTCTGAGATAGGCTGGCACTGGGGGGGGGGGGGGGTGTTGGGAGGCCTGAGCGGCCTAAGCAGGAGCTGGGGATGCAGATCCCGCACGAAGAGTGCAGACTCAGCTGTGGATAGACAACCTGGTGGGGTCCCACAGCCTCCTCCCTCCCCAGCAGGAGCTCAGATTCTACCCACGGTGTCTTCCCTCCTGCACCGCAAGCCACAGGGGAAGAAAGAGCCAGGACCCGAGGGATTGGGAGATGCCAGGTCACTGTAGTCCGTGTTTAATGACCGAGACTGTTTTCTGATTAGACCTGTCCAGCCCTTGTTTCCTCATTCTGCTTCCCACGTTATTTTAAAGACGAACTCAGTTCCTTCTAGTATCGCTCTAAGTACACTGCCCAGCACCCATTAGCGAAGATGCCACCTGCCCAGTCCCCATTCCTGCAGCCTCTCACACCCCACCGCTGGTAACCCGGGCAAAAACAAAGCCCTTAGAAAGGCTAGTTCTGGCCCACCCCTTCTCCTGCCTGGGCAAGGCTTCAATTCAATGCACGCTTGCCCACATAAAGCAGGGGCGCGAGGGGGCAGGAAGGGAGAGAAGCACAGAGAAGCATTTCCCAGGCTCAAGCTGGACAGTCTCATGGATAAAGCAGGCTCGTGAGCACAACCTCTTGGGGCGGGTAGAGAGGGCTCAGCACATGCTCTGTGCTATAATGTGTTAGAACTCTTCCTGCCCGAGCACCAGCTCTGGAGGGACTGCCGCTCAGCCACCAGCGCTCAAGAGACCCCCTCCAAGCCTCCGCTGGCCTACAGAAACAGGAGCCCCGGTGGGACTTCAAACTCTCTAGCAGTCACATGAAAACAAGAAGAAACAAGTAAAATCAATTTTAACCACATGTCTTCTGTAATCCAGGCTATCCAAAATATTACCATTTCACTTATAATCCATTTGTAAAAGATTGATGACAAATTTCATTCTTTTTTTTTCTTTTTGTACTAAGTCTTCGAAATCCGGTATATATTTTCTACTTACAGCATACCAAAGTTTGCACTTGACGCAAATCCAGTATTCACTTTGTTTCCAGAACCCCAGGCACCTTTTCCACTGCAGATCAGAGAATCGTGGCATGTGGATTCCACTCCCCCACAACTAGAAGGACTAGAGAGGGCCTCCACCACCTCCAACATATTGAAACCCACCGAGTTAGGAAAACCAACACAAGGAATTAGGAAATTTAGACCTTGTCAACCAGAGTCCCTGTCCACACTGTTACGGGAGAGACAGAAGACAGAGGGATATTTTCACTTAGTACTGTCATGGGCTTAGAAGCCGCCTGTCTACTCCAGGCTCCTGAGGTCATAATCAAAAGAGATCAAATAAAATAAAAGCCTGGGCAGGAACTGAAGGGAGATATGGGAAACATGCAAATTCAACTTCAAATTGTAAATGTCTGCTCTACTTATTATGAAAGCCTGAGACGGGTCTCAGTGATAAAGTAGTCTGAACTTGAAAATTAATTCTAGAACTGCCCTCTAATATCCAGACACGCCAAAGTTTTTTGTTTTTTTTTTCAAATTCCAGAACAGAGCTTTAAATTAAGCAGGAAGAGCCTGTGGGAAAAGAATTTTCCAAACCCCACCGGTCACCCACCCCTGCCTATCAGAATGATCTGGCCCACTCTTCCTAGTAACTAAGATGTGAAATAAGTATTAGGTATATTCTCCAAATATACCTATACCTGGGCTATTAGCATAAAAAGCCATTCTTATGCTCATTAGCTTCATAAAACAACATTTAGTAAGTGGCTAATGTATGTCACACATTATGCCGGGCACATTTAGAAATAAGTAAGATACAGACCTTTCCACTTTGTTTATAACTTAATAAACTTAAGTTAACTTATAACTTATTCCACTTTGAATAACTTAAAGGAACTGTGGTTTCATTTGTGGTCTTGCCGTGGAAAGGACAGAGAGGTGCCTGAATCTGGCCTCCTGGCCAGTGTCCACATGGGACAGAGAGCCCTAGCACACCCTCACCTTCAGGGTCTGAGCAGATACCATTTATGTTTACACAGCGGGGAACTTTAGAAGGTAAGGCGACTGCCCTTGTCCTTGACCTGGCTCCAGCCAGGGCAGCTCAGGGTGACCCTGGCAAGGCCAGCCCCTCCGGCTATATCTGAACAGGCTATCCAGTGGTCCTGGGGGTCTTCTACCCTGCAAACCTGTCATTCCAGTCCTTCAGCCACACCTGATGGGTCCCGGAGCCTGGCGGAGGCCAGGCCAACCCCCGCCCACAGCCCCACCCCTGCAGGCGCGGGCAGGTGTCCCTCAAACCACCAGCCACAGGTCTATACACACACATGTCCCCTAGGGGGCGATAAACGGCAAAGGAGAACTCAAGCCTCCAAGAGCTAGTTCAGGGCCACAGGCTTGAATTCCTAAAAGTGGGGAGGGCTGGCAGATGCCTGCAGTCTACTTAGCAGACTTGTTTTAGTTCGGGAAACTTTCTTCAAGTCTCAGCTCCAACCTCACTTTCTCAGACAGCCTTTTCTTAAATCCCCTTCAATATAAATTAGGTGTCGGTTACTTTGTCTCACCCTCCCTATATTCACTTTAGCAGCAATTACCACAATTTATAATCGTGTATTTAATGGTGTGTTTGTTTAACCTCTGTCTCCCCTAATAGACTGTATGCTCTGAAAACATCAATTTCATTTCATTCAAGATACAGTTAAAAGCTTAAAAAGATCAATGCTACAGGCTAATAAAGATATTTACCTATAAATAGAGAAATGCTGCCGATTTCCATTGTTGTGAGGACTAGAACGATTCCAGAGTGCTCACTTACGAGGCCCTGAGGATGTCAACCAAGTCATTCCTCATTCTCTCTTCCTAGCAAAACAAGTTAAGACCTTGTGCTGGGAAGAGACCCCATGAGCTCCAGGTGGGACAGCCACTGGCCAGCCCCCAGCAGGGGGAAAGCGCTTCACCGCTCTGGTCCTCCAACTATGTATAATGGGACTAAACGCAGCATTCGGAACGGTGGTTGGAAGAGAAAGCAGACCCAAAGGGCCTGGAAATGAGATGCTCTGTGAGAGAGCATAGGGTCCGGGTGTGCGCAGGGCACCCACCCCCCAGCGAAGGGACGTCCCACTTCAGCCACGCAGCTTCCAAGGGAATTCGGCTCCTTCCTGGACACGTACACCCTCGGGTCCTCTCTGCGCTCCCTGGGTCTATGCCCCCACAGAAAAAGAAGCAAAAGTCAGTCCTTTCACTAAAATACAAGAAATACACTCAACCCATTCACGCATTTAAGCAAAGTAGAAAAATAATAAATAAGCAACTATGGGGATAATCCCTAAAATGAATTACAGAAACAAATGAACAGAATCGGACTTTAAATGAGCAACACAGGGGCGCCTGGGTAGCTCAGTCAGTTAAACATCTGCCTTTGGCTCAAGTCATGATCTCAGGGTCCTGGGATCAAGCCCCACGTTGGGCTCCTTGCTCAGTGGGGAGCCCGCTTCTCCCTCTCCCACTGCCTGCTGCTCCCCCTGCTTGTGCTCCCTCTGTCAAATAAATAATACAATCTTAAAAAAAAAAAAAAAAAATGAGCACCATAACTTCACTGAAATGGGAGGGAAGAGCCGGGGAGGGCAAGCCAGGTCACTTGGGAAGCTGGCGTTTGCACCCCCTCGGCCCCAGGTCAAAGAGACACAGAGATCTGATTAAATATTGAACTCGAGTTAGTAGGCCTCTTTCCCAGAGACGCAGGTTAGCAATTTGGAAACTATTTTGAGTAGATCCTAGGACTGAGCAAATAAGAAACTTGCTGTGGGTACCGGGAGGCAGTCTCCTGGGTCAGAGAAGAGAGTTACAGATTCGGAAAGGGAAGCGTGGGGAAGAAGCAGCGCCGTTGGGTTGGAGTTGGAAAGATCCACAGATAGGGACATGGGGTGGCCACGTATGAACTTTCTACGCATCTGCGTGGTGGATGCGCACACGTGCACGCACTTCGCCGCTGTGCTGAAGGGCAAACAGGGACACTCGGCCATCACGAGCTCCCCTAGTCCCCCATCGCCGTTTCTCAACACAACTCTCCGCTTGGACCTGCTCTCCCCCAGAAACAGCCGAGTCCAGAGCTGCAGAGGGAATGTCCTGTTGTACGGAGACCAAGGAAGTTCTCAAAGAAAGAGGGGGCCTGTCAAGGAGGCTTCGGCTAGCCAAATATTGGGGAAACTGGGTCATCGATTATGTAAAGGATTACAAACCACTGAATAAAAAATTCATGAGTCCACAGATTTATTAAAAAAACGGGAAGTTCTTGCTCACTCAGAAAGCCACCGAATAAATGCAGAAGAAATTACGGCATTCGAGACGCATCGCCTGGCACACGTCGGTGACAACGGGGTCTGGCCAGCATCGTCAGCGGAGGCTGAACCGAGGGGTAAGCGAAGTCTGAGGGATGAAGAGGAGCGGCACAGGACCGACTTCCGCCGGCTTTATATGACATTACGGGAACTGCGGAAACTACACGTCCGCGGCTGAAATCTGAACTGCGCTCCATCGACGCTCCTGTCTCACTTGGATCGCCGGACGGCAGTTATGTGGCAGAACGTCCTTGTTTTGAGAACACAACACTGGCGATATTTAGGAGCGGGTCAAAGGGCATTATGTCCGCAACTTGACCTCCAGGGCCTTGGAGAGGAGCGAGGGGGCAGGGGAAGGGCATGTGGGACGGTCCGGGATGTCCTCAGTCCCGAAACTCACCCACGACCTGGAACATGCCCAGTCTTGAACCACAGGACCCTCATGTCACACCCTCCCAGCGGCTCGGACCACATCCACGGGCACAGTTTAGGAACCATGGAGATGAGGCAGTCCCTGGTCACCGGGCTGGTCAGGAACAATCGCAGGGACTCGTCCAGCTGACGGCAGCAGCAGAGGAAAAGGCAGAGAAAGAGGGAGAGATGGAAGGCAACCTCAAGAGGGCAGCGAGACAGCCAGAGGGATGGGGTGCAATGCTCAGACGGACATCTGAGCGGGCGTGCTACGGAACTCTTGTTTAGAATAATAATAGCAATAGTGAATGACGCCCTCGTCCCACCTGTGCACCTCACAGCCCATTCCAGACTCCCTCCTTTCTTGAGCCGCTCTGGCCAGGACCCCCAAAGGTCAATGGAAGCATCATGCCCAGCCCAGGACTCTTCTCCCACCCAACGGGATGGGCCTCCTGGGGGCCACCAGGGGTCAAGGGCACAGTGCCCTCCTGGCTACCCATTTACCCTTGACCCAATCCCCGAAAGCCAGCCAGTAAGCAGTCTCTGATTCCATCAGTGTCCCCCCTACCTGATGTCCTTCCATTCCTTCTGCCCAGTTCCTGCCACAAAAGCCCGACTCCCTACCCATGCCCCTCACGTGGGCACTTCTCACGTGGCCTCTGACTAGAGAGCAAGACTTGGGAAAAATCAAAAGGCAAATTACAGCATGTAATGTTTCCCTGATGACTTTCTTCTAAAAACTGAGAAGAGGAGAAAGGCAGAGGAGGGGAGAGACAGACAAGAGAAAAGCAGAATCAGAGCCAGCGTTCTGGCGACCAGGACCCTACAACCTCCCCTAAAGTCCAGGGACCTCACAGGGCTCCCCACCCCCAGCCCCATAAGGCAGAGAGGGCAGTGAGGACAAAAGCCGGTCTGCCTGAGAGCAGGGCAATCCCACTCCAGGCCAACAGCAAACTCTGGCAGGCAACAGGTCGGGTTAAAAGCCCAACTATGGACGCTTCTAGACTCTGCCAGAAAAGCAAGAAGACCCAGAGCAGGAGGGCTGCGGTTCCCCTCCCAGGGAATGAGGCGGTGCAGCACCTCTCCCGGCGCCAGGACTGCAGGGGCGGGAGCTCTCGGCCAAGGTGAGGTTCAGGTCCTGCCACAGCAGGGCCAAGGCGGCGGCCTGGCAGCAAACAGAGGCCCGGGGACGGCGGGCAGCCAAGGGTGGAGGCCAGCAGCATGCCCGGCGGTCTCCAGCAGGGACTCCAGGAATCTCTCCCAAGCCCACGACACCCCTGGGCTCAGCTGGGCCTGCTCTTGCTCCCCGAGCCCTCGGGGCCCCCTTGAAGGCAGCCACCAGAGCACCAGCCTCCGAGGCCGCCCTTCACCGGATTCCAACCACCGGAGAACAAACTCGTGACAGAGGTGAGCTCCCACGATACAGAAAAGGAAACAGGCCCCAAGGAGCCCTGAGGACTGTCACACGGTGGGGCCGAAACTCCAAGCTAGGTCTCTGACACCCCACAGCCGCTGCCATCCTCCAGTGCCTACAGCTCCAGGGTCTCCCCCCGAGCCCCCCCACCCTGGTGGCTGGGCAGCGGGACGGGGGGCCCCAGAATCAGGCAGCGGACAGGCAGGCCCAGGGAAGGCTGTCCAGACTCAGCACTCAGGCCGGCCCTGGACACGGAAGGCACGAGGCTGTGGAGGGTCAGTGAGGGACCCCGGGCGCGCGGAGGCGGCTCGCCCTGCTGGCGTCCTTCATGCCTCCCTCCCTGCCTTTACCCCTGCTCTGCCCTCTGCCGTCCCGCCGCCCTGGTTGGGGCTCAGATGTCCCCCGAAGGTGTTGGGGAGGCCCTCCCCCAACCCCAGGCGG
>JAPYYM010000568.1:0-14524 GCA_028534135.1 Potos flavus
TAGTGAATCAACAATTCCATACATTATCTGCTGCTGTTATCATAACAAGTGCACAAGAAAATCCCATCACCCCCCTCCCCACAGACACCCCCCACCTATCAGTTTTTTTCTCTAGAGTTAAGAATCTGTTTCTTGGTTTGCTTCTTTCTCCCTTTTTCTCTTTTTTCCCCTTGCTCATTGTTTGCTCCTTGAATTCCACATATGAGTGAAATCATATGGTGTTTGTCTTTCTCTGACTTAATTTCACTTAGCATAATACTTTCTAGCTCCATCCATGTTGTTGCAAATAACAAGATTTCATTCTTTTTGATGGCTGAATAATATTCCATTGTATGTATATACCACATCTTTATCCATTCATCTACTGACAGACCCTTGGGCTGCTTCCATAATTTGAATATTGTAAATAATGCGGCAAAAAGTATAGGGATGTATGTATCCCTTTGAATTAGTATTTTGGTGTTCTTTGGGTAAATGCCCAGTAGTGTGATTCCTGGATTGTAAGGTAGTCCTCTTTTTAACTTTTCTTTTTTTTTTTTTAAAGATTTTATTTATTTATCTGACACAGAGAGATCACAAGTAGACAGAGAGGGAGGCAGAGAGAAAGGGGGAAGCAGGCTCCCTGCTGAGCAGAGAGCCCGATGCGGGGCTCAATCCCAGGAGATCATGACCTGAGCCGAAGGCAGAGGCCTTAACCCACTGAGCCACCTGGGTGCCCGTCTTTTTAACTTTTTGAGGAACTTCCGTACTGTTTCCCAAAGTGGGCTGCACCAGTTTGCATTCCCACCAACAGTGCAAAAGGGCTCCCCTTTTTCCACGTCCTCACCAACATCTGTTGTTTCCTGAGTTGTTAATTTGGGCCATTCTGACAGGTGTGAGGTGATATCTCATTGTGATTTTGATTTGTATTTCTCCGATGTCTATTTACGCTGAGCATTTTTTCATGAGTCTGGTAGCCATTTGCATGTCTTCTTTGGAGAAATGTCTGTTCATGTTTTCTGCCCATTTCTTAACTGGATTATATATTTTGTGTGTGTTGATTTTGATGAGTTCTTTATAGATTCTAGACATTAACCCTTTATACAATATGTCATTTGCAGATATCTTCTCCCATTCTGTCAGTTGCCTTTTAGTTTTGTTGATTGTTTCCCTCACTCTACAGAAGCCTTTTATTTTGAAGTCCTAGTAGTTCATTTTTGCTTTTGTTTCCCTTGCCTCTGGAGACATGTCTAGTAAGAAATTGCTTTGGCTGAGGTCAAAGAAGTTGCTGCCTGTTTTCTCCTCTAGGATTTTGATGATTTCCTGTCTTATATTTAGGTCTTTCATCCATTTTGAACTTACTTTGTGTATGGTGTAAGAAAGTGGTCCAGTTTCAATTCTTCTGGATGTTTCTATCTAGTTTAACATTTTAACAATATTTGTTCTTCCAGTCCATGAGCATGGAATGTTTTTCCATTTCTTTGTGTCTTCTTTAGTTTCTTTCATAAGTGTTCTATAGTTTTCTGAGTAGAGATCCTTTGCCTCTTTGGTTAGGTTTGTTTCTAGGTATCTTATGGTTTTTGATGCAGTCTTAAATGGGGTTGACTCCTTGATTTCTCTTTCTGCTGCTTCATTATTAGTGTATAGACATGGAACAGATTTCTGTACATTGATTTTATAACCTGTGACTTTGCGGAATTCATCAGTTCTAGCAATTTTTTGGTGAAGTCTTTCAGGTTTTCTACATAGAGTATCATGTCATCTGCAAAGAGTAAAAGTTTAACTTCTTCCTTGCTGCTTTGGATGTCTTTTATTTCTTTTTTGTTGTCTGATTGCTGAGGCTAGGACTTCTAGTACTATGTTGAACAATAGTGGTGAGCATGGACATCTGTGTATGTTCCTAACCTTAGGGGAAAAGCTCTCAGTTTTTGCCCATTGAGAATGATATTAGCTGTGGAGCTTTCATATATGGCCTTTACGATGTTGAGGTTTGAGGTATGTTCCTTCTATCCCTACTCTCTTGAGGGTTTCTATCAGGAAAGGATGATGTGTTTTGTCAAATGTTTTTTCTGCATGTATTGAGAGGACCATATGGTTCTTATCTTTTATTAATGTGGAGTATCACATTGATTTATTTGCAGATATTGAACCACCCCGACAGCCCAGGAATAAATTCCACTTGATCATGGTGAATAATACTTTTAATGTACTGTTGACTTTGATTAGCTAGTGTCTTGTTGAGAATTTTTGCATCCATGTTCATCAGGGATATTGGTCTGTAATTCTCCTTTTTAGTGAGGTCTTTGATTTTAGAATCAAGGTAATGCTGGCCTCATTGAATGAGTTTGGAAGTTTTCCTTCCATTTCTATTTTTTGAAACAGCCGCAGAAGAATAGATATTAATTCTTCTTTAGATGTTTGGTAGAATTCCCCTGGGAAGCCATCTGGCTCTGGACTCTTGTTTGTTGGGAGATTTTTGATTACTGATTCAATTTCTTTGCTGGTTATGGGTCCATTCAAATTTTCTATTTCTTCCTGTTTCAGTTTTGGTAGTTTATATGTTTCTAGGAATTTATCCATTTCTTCCAGATTGTCCAATTTGTTAGCGTATAAATATTCTCTTACAATTGTTTGTATTTCTGTGGTGTTGGTTGTGATCTCTCCTCTCTCATTCATGATTTTATTTATTTGGGTCCTTTCTCTTTACTTTTTGATAAGTCTGGCTAGGAGTTTATCAAGTTGACTTATTCTTTCAAAGAACTAGCCCTTGGTATCATTGATCTGTTCTACTAGTTTTTTGATTTCTAGATCATTTATTTCCACTCTAATCTTAATTATTTCCCTTTGTCTGCTGGTTTTAGGCCTTATTTGCTGTTATTTTTTCCAGCTCCTTTGGGTGTAAGGTTAGATTGTGATTTGAGACTTTTCTTGCTTTTGAGGAATGCCTGTATTGCTATATCCTTCTCTCTTATGACTGCCTTTGCTGTGTCCCAGAGGTTTGGACTGTTGTATTTTCATTTTCTTTTGTTTTAATGTATTTTTAAATTTCTTCTTTAAAATCCTGGTTAACCCATTCATTCTTTAGTGGGGATGCTCTTTAACCCCTAAGTATTTGTGGTCTTTGCAAATTTGTTCTTGTGTGTTCTCGTTCTTGTGTTCTTTATTCTTTCCAAATTGTGTTCGTCAAGTTTCCTAGCATTGTGGTCTGAAAATATGCATAGTATTATTTTAATCTTTTTCTACTGGTTGAGGCCTGATTTGTGAACCAGTATGTTATCTTTTCTGGAGAATGTTCCATGTGCACTTGACAAGAATGTGTATTCTGCTGCTTTAGGATGAAATGTTTTGAATGTCTGTAAAATCCATTTGGTCCAGTGTGTTATTCAAAGCCATTGTTTCCTTGTTGATCTTCTGCTTAGAAGATCTCTCCATTGCTGTGAGTGGGGTGTTAAAGTCTCCTACTATTATTGTATCATTATCAATGAGTTTCTTTAAGTCTGTTAGTAATTGATTTATATATTTGGCTACTGCCAAGTTGGAACATAAATATTTATAATTATTAGATCCTCTTGTTGCATAGACCCCTTTATTATGATATTGTGCCCTTCTTCATCTCATTATAGACTTTGGTTTAAAATCTAGTTTGATATAAGTATGGCTACTCCAGCTTTCTTTTTTTTTTTCCCAAAATACTTTTATTTTATTTTTTCAGTGTTACAAGATTCATTGTTTATGTACCACACCCAGTGCTCCATGCAATACATGCCCTCCTCAATATCCACCACCAGGTTCGCCCATCCCCCCACCCCTCTCCCCTCCAAAACCCTCAGTCTGTTGCTCTGAGTTCACAGTCTTTCATGGTTCTTAGCCCCTCCGATTTCCTCCAATTCACCCCTCCCTTTCTTTTGATGTTCATTAGCATGATTGATTGTTCTCCACTCCCTCACTTTCAATCTGGAGGTGTCTTTGGGTCTAAGTCTTTTTTTAAAAAAAAATATTTTATTTATTTATTTGAGAGAAGGAGAGAAAGTAAGAGAGAGAGCATGAGCAGAGGACTGGGGCAGAGGGAGAGGAAGAAGCAGACTTCCTGCTGAGCAGGGAGCCTGACTCAGGACTTGATCTCAGGACCCCAGGATCATGACCTGAGCTGAAGGCAGAAGCTTAACCAACTGAGCCACCCAGGTGCCCCTAAAATGAGTCTCTTGTAAGCAGCATATTGATGGGTCTTTATCCTATGTCTTTTGATTGGATTATTTAGTCCATTTACATTCAGAGTGATTATTGATAGATATGAATTTAGCACCATTGTATTACCTATAAAGTCACTGAGTCTACAACATCCTGTAGATTGTTCCTTTCTAGTCTTTGTTGCTTTTGGTGTCCCTTTCCTGCTCAAAGTGTCCCTTTTAATAGTTCTTGCAGAGCTGGTTTTGTGTTCACGAACTTGTTTAGTCTTTGCTTGTTTTAGAAACTCTTTATCACTCCTTCTATTCTGATTGACAGTCTTGCTGGATATAGTATTTTTGGCTGCATATTTTTCCCATTCAGCACGTTGAATATATCATGCTACTCTCTTCTGGCCTACCAAATTTCTGTGGTCAGATCTGCTGTTAACTTTATGTGGCTACCCTTATAGTTTAAGGACTTTTTGTCCCTAACTGCTTTCAGAATTCTCTCTTTATCTTTGTATTTTGCAAGTTTCACTACTATATGTCTTGGTGTTGACTTTGTTGTTGTTGTTGATTTTGAGGGGAATTCTCTGTGCCTCTTGGACTTGCCTTCCCCAGATCAGAGAAGTTTTCAGATATAATTTGTTCAAATAAACCTTCTGCCCCTCTTTCCTGCTCTTTTTCTTCTGGGATTCCTGTGATACGGATATTACTGCATTTTGTGGAATTGCTGAATTCCCTAAGTCTGTATTCATGATCTAATAATTATCCTTCCCTCTTCTTTTTAGCCTCATTATTTTCCATAATTTTATCTTCTATTTCACCTATTTGATCCTCTGCCGCTTCCATCATGATTGTAATTACATCCAGTCGATTTTGCATCTCAGTTATAGATACAGTTTTTTATTTTGACCTGACAAGTTTTTTGGTCTTTTATCTCTACAGCCAGTGTTGCTGTGGTGTCTGTTCTCTATGCTTCTTTCAAGCCCAGCTAGTATTTTTGACTGTTGTTCTAAATTCTTGTTCAGATATATTGTTTATATCTGTTTTGAGTAAATCCCTGGCTGTGCTTTCTTCTTGATCTTTCTTTTGGGGATAATTCCTCCATTTTGTCATTATGTCTAGGTTTCTGTCTTTCACATGTTATGAAAGGGCCATGTCCAGGGCCTGGCATTTCAGGAAGTGTTTCTGGTGTATGCTGTTGTGTTTTAGCTGCTCTTTTTCACAGGTCAGTCCTCTGCAGAGGTTCTCCTTCTTTGCAGTGGGGAATGTTTGGACTTTTAACTAGGTGTGCTTTGATTTGTTTGTTAAGATATACCTAAAAAAGGAAAGAAAAAAAAATAAGAAGCTTGATCCAAGAAAAGAGAAAAGGAGAAGGAGCAACAAATAAACAGACAAACAAAAGTATAAGCCTGAGTCCAAAGAAAAAGAAAGAAGGAAAAAAGAAAAGTAAAAAAAGAAGCCTGATCCAAAAAAATGAGAAAAGGAAACAAATAAACAAACCAACAAAAGAACAAAAAACTATAAGCCTGATTCCAAAGAAAAAAAGAAAAAAGGAAAATAAAAAATAAAAAACCAGTTCCACTGGAACTGAAGCTGACACTTTGGGGCACTCTATGATCAGTAGACCTGGTACATGATGGCGACCTGTGTTGGTCTTCTGAGGGAGAGGCCCACTGCTCTATCTCACTTGCAGAACTGCCCTTGTAAAAATGCCCCTGCCAGGCACAGGGGGCCAGGGTTTGTTGTAAGTGACTCCAGCCTCCACTGGAGGTGCTGTGTTTCTCTCTGAAGTCTGACAGTGCTGGTATTGGGGGGAGGGGGAGAGGGTGGAAGATGGCATCACCCTGCCCTCTCATCTCCAGGGAGGGATACTCATGGCCTCCCTGTTTAGGCGGACCTCACAGAAAAGAGAACCATATCCTCTCCTCTGCCCCAGGCTTTCATCAGATCCATGCCCTCAATCTGTCTGTGCCCGGCCATGGGCAGGCCTGGCACCAGAGTTCGTCTATGCTTTATCTCTGGCCCATGGCTGGGTTTCAAAACTCCAAATCTTAAAGGGCAGAGTACAGTGTGGACCTGCTCCCCTCCACTGGAGAAGAGCCTCCAAGCATAGTGCTGGGCACTGTTCTGTCCCAGAAAAGCAGTTGCCTGGACTGCACCAGTGTCTGGAGCCTGTGGTGACGCACAGGGAAAAGCTGTGACCAGGTTATCTGCCCTCTGTCCCCTGCTGCTGAGCTGCTGCTCAGTGATGCCCGGTGGGTCTTTTGTCCTTGGAGAGGCAAAGGCCCTCTTCTAGGGGCACCTGGGTGGCTCAGTTGGTTGGCATATGCCTTGGCTTGGGATGCATATGCCAGAGTCCTGGGATCAAGCCCCACATTGGGCTCCGTGCTCTGTGCGAAGCCTGTTTCTCCCTCTCCTCCCCACTCATGTTCTCTGTCACTGTTTCTGTCTCTTTCTCCCTCTCAAATGAATAAATAAAATCTTCAAAAAACAAAAACAAAAACAAAGCCCTCTTCCAAATGTACTCTGGAAAGGGGAGCTTTCTCTCCTAGTGCCACCCAGGGGTTCCCCACCCCACAACGTCTTGCGCAGACCCTCTTGCTACTCTCTCCCTCCCCAACTTCGTTTCACAAGAAGTGCTCCCTCTTCTCTGTGGCACCACACCTTTTTCTCCCCCAATTCATGGCTCTGAACCTCGTATCGGCCACGTTCTTCCTCTAATTGTGCAAATTGTTTTCTTAATCCTCAGATTGGTTTCCTAGGTCTTCAAAATGATTTGATGTTGAGCTAGCTGTGTTTGAGGGAGGAGGAAGCCCAGGGTTACCCTACTACTCCACCATCTTAAGTCCTCTTAGAAATTTAAGTATTTTCTCTCATTTAGTTAATAGAGCGTGAGGTCTCTGATGGCAAAGATTATATATCTTAGTATCTTTCTTCTCTCAAGGCACTTGGCATTCATTGTTTACCTCTGTTAAATACCTTATAAATTCAGAATTATTTGGAATGATATGGTGGCTCTTCTCTAGTATTGCACAAGTTAAAAAAAATCACAAATGTTCTTAGCCTTGTAGCTGTGACTGAAAAACTAAAACAATAATTAATATGAGTGACATGTGCCAATGTTAGCATGCTACAGTGGGTTTACTTGCAATATGTTTCTGCAATCAATTTCTTCTTTCTTGTAGGACATTTTTAAAGCTGGAAATACCAATGAGGATTCAGGATTGGACTTTGGAGAATTTTTGCAGTACCTTAAAGACCACGAGAAAAAAATGAGGCTGGCATTTAATAGTCTGGATGACAATAATGATGGTGTGTATTTGTATTTTATTTGCAATTAACATGAATAATAATTGTCATATTAAAGGACATTGTTTTAGCAGCCTTTAACTTTCTCTTACCATCAGAGATTCAGTTATTTCTTTTGCATGTCTAGTAGTAATTTTTTCTTTCTGAGAATAATATATAAACTATATTTACTAATGTTATAATTTTTGTGTGGTTACTTTATTTTTAAAGATTTAACTTATTTATTTGAGAGAGAGAGAGCACAAGCAGGGGGGAGGGACAGAGGGAGAGGGAGAAGCTGAATCCCCGCTGAGCAGGGAGCCTGATGTGGGACTCAATCCCAGGACCCCGGGATCATGACCTGAGCTGAAGGTAGATGCTTAACTGACTGAGTCACCCAGGTGCCCCTGGTTATTATTTTTTTGGTAAACGAATTTGTCCTCTGAATTTAAAGCTTCTTGGCTTAGGGAGTAGGCCTCTCCACTCTTTTGCAATGTATGAGCTGAAAGTATCATGGTAATTTAAAAAAATGCCATTGTTTACTTGCTGATTTTGAAAATATTTTTGTTGCAGGAAAGTTAGATAACATAAAGATCTTGAAAGAAAGTAAAAGTTACTTGTAACCTTGCTGTCTGGAGATAAGGTTTAACATTTTAATATATTTTTATAGTTTCTTCTAGACTTTTTATTTCTGCTTCTTTCTTGGTTTCTCTTTCTCTCTCTTTTAAGCATACCTTTTTTTTTTTTTAAGATTTTATTTGTCAGGGACAGAGAGAGCACAAGCAGGGGGAGCGGCAGGCAGAGGGAGAGGGAGAAGCAGGCTCCCCACTGAGCAAGGAGCAGCATGTGCGTCTCCATCCCAGGACCCTGGGATCATGATCTGAGCCGAAGGCAGACCCTTAACCAACTGAGCCACCCAGGCATCTCTCTTTCTCTCTTTAAATGAAATTGTAGTCACACTACATAGAGTATGATGTCCTGCTTTTTTCTTTTAATGTTATAATATAAGCATTATCATTTCTTTTTTTTTAAGATTCTATTTATTTATTTATTTATTTATTTTTAAAGATTTTTTTATTTATTTGACAGAGAGAAACACAGTGAGAGAGGGAACGCAAGCAGGGGCAGCAGGAGAAGGAGAAGCAGGCCTCCCGCCGAGCAGGGAGCCCGATGTGGGGATCGATCCCAGGACCGTGGGATCATGACCTGAGCCGAAGGCAGACGCTTAACGACTGAGCCACTCAGGCGCCCCCAAGATTTTATTTATTTATTTGATAGAGAGACACAACAAGAGAGGGAACACAAGCAGGGGGAGTGGGAGAGGGAGAAGCAGGCTTCCCTCTGAACAGGGAACCTGATGCGGGGCTTGATCCCAGGACTCTAGGATCATGATCTGAGCCGAAGGCTGACGCTTGATGACTGAGCCACCCAGGCACCCCTGCATTTTCATTTCATTTAGTATTCTTCACAAACATAGTTTAGTGGCTCTGAAATATTCCATTTATGAGTAGACTTTATCCAATCATTCCTGTATTGTAAGACATTTGGGATGTTTCCAGACTTGTACTTTTATACATATCGTTGTGATCAGTAACCATGCTGATTTACAGAAGAAAGGTGTACTTTATCACAAACCCTTAAATCATAAAGACTGTAGGTAAAAGTAGAATACCATTTCCTCATCCATATGTGGCTAATCAACCATGGGTAATTAGAGCCTAATTACACCCAATTTAAAAAACATATGTATTAGTTTTTAAGTTTTCAGAAATCTAGTTTTTGTTAATTGAAAAATTCTAAGTGTACCAGAAAAGCTATTTAAAGGATTGTATTGATGGATTCTTAGGTAAAACAAAATGTATCCTGAACGTCACAGGCTTTAGTGACCTCTGATACCCAAATTGCAGTGCTTCAAGCTTCCATTCACTTTTTAGAAAGAAGTTTAGGTCTTTCTGGTCCTGCTATTGAAATAGTACCCTGAAGCTTTAGAGGTACTACTTACTAATGTCGTTCAATTAGAACCAGTCATCAATTGCTGCTGATCTTGTCCCAGTAGTTCTGCTCTTGTGGTATTCTGGAATTTCACCTGTTTTTGGTGGTTACCACTGTGATCATCATTTGTAAGCTGAAAATCCACTGTGTCAGATAATCAGTGAAATCAGAATGTCATTAGTAAAAACATGCTACTATTGTCTCTGGTAAAGCTGCAAATCAGTGCTTGTAGCTCTTGGTAATAAAGGGAATTCTTTTTCTGAGGCAAGGTGGAAATCCAAAAATAATACAGTGATTAGCAATATAGATCTTTTCATTTCTGCCTTGACTAGTCAAACTGGAATATCACAGCTCAGTCCCCAAAGTCTTGCTGAGGTACGATTCTGGTAGAGCTGCTGTCCAAATTTCCATGGACTTCATTTGTTTTGAGTCATGATAGTTGGTATGAAGCTCCACTGTTGACACTGGTGCTACTGCCCACCTGGACTGCAGATCTTAGACTCTAAGATCTAGCCGAGGTGTGAGGTCTGATTGAGCTGCCTGCTTTCTGTGTCATCATTGTTGCTGCTTCAGTGACCACCTTTGCATAGAGCTTAGCCAATTTACTTTGGCCAGCATGCTTTTTGTGGGTGGAAAAGGGAATACATCCTCTGGTATGGGTTGAACTGTATGCACCCTAAAAAAGATATGTTGAGCCTCCCATACCTCAGACTGTGACCTTATTTGGAAATAGGTCTTTACAGAAGTAATCAAGTTAAAATGATGCCATTAGCATAATGTCCAATATCTAATATGACTGGTGTCGTGCAAAGGGGAAATTTGGACATAGAAGCAGATATGCACAGAGGAAGATGATGTGAAGTGGCCATTGGTGTGATGGGGTCAGGAGTGGGGTGATGCATCAACAAGCCAAGGGACACCTGTGGCTACCAGAAGCTTGGAGAGAAGCACAGAACAGATCCTTCCCTGGCATCTTCAGAGGGAGCATGGCCCTGCTGACACCTTGGTTTCAGACTTCGGCCTCCAGAACTGTGAAACCATAAATTCCTGTTGTTCTAAGTACTCAGATTGTGGTACTTTGTTACGGCAGCCGTAGGAAACTCCTCCCTGCTGTTATGCTTAATCAAGTGTCTGATAATACCAGAATATTGGGGACCTCAATGTACAGCTTTCTCAATTCATAGGAACATGCAGTCACTGTGTTCCAGAGTGTTCAAGTGCTTCCGGATTGGCTGGGCTAGGGTAGTTTCTGGTATCAGCTGTGTGTCAGCCAGCATTTCCTTCTGAATGCTATTACTGGATCTGGCTCACTTCCTCTGCTTTTCCTTCCTGACATCATTATTCCTGTTGGGACTCTCCCAGCCCATCACACATTATATTTGTTAAAAATTAATAGTATGCAGGATTCATTTTTTACCACCTGCTTTCTGTCCCCCAGGAGGCTTTCCAGGCCTTATGCCAATCAGTGGAGGCAAGAGGATGCACGTGGGCTTGTGTACTATCAAAATCACTGGCAGAAAGTGCTCAAGTCCCGATGTGATATGATCTTTTTAACTTCTCTCACTAAGTAGTATCCGAGCTCCTGCTCCTGTTCAGGCAAAGTGTCCATGGAATGCGGTTATAATGATGTGAATGAAGAAATTATTGAATTCTTTTTTAGATGGATTTTCTTGGAGATTGAAGAAATGGTAGGAGAGGACCTGACATTTATTGTACTTTATTTTCTATATCTTATTTTTTCCCATACCAGTCATTACAGCAGCTGCATTTTACAGATGAGAACACTGAGGCTAAGGAAGGTTGACTATTTTGCTTTCCATTGGCTCTCCCAGTGAGCCACATCTCCCAGGATGTATGCCTTTGTGTAGCCTTGTGAACCACACAGGCCTGGGCTTGGCCATTTTGATTTACCTCAGACATTAGGGCATTAGGAAGGCTTAATAAGTACTTGTATATTGGAGCTTGTCCTCTTGGAATACTCTTTCTTAACATCCTGAGCTACCAGAAAAGAGATCTAGCTACCCAGCGAGACAGATCGCTCATTTAGTTCTCAGTTGTTCTACATTTCCATCTGAAGGAACAGACATGTGTGAAGCCATTTTGGATTTCCAACGGTAGTTGAACAAACTTTCAAATGAATGAATTCACACGAGTGGCTTGGGCAAGGCAGACAGAAGAACCAACGAGTTGAATCAAGCTCAGATTGCATACCCATAATCAAACACATCCTTTTAAACCACTAAATTTTGGGATAGTTTGTTACTTAGCAATCAATTGCTGGTACACGGATGGAATATTTCGCATGTCTCCCTGGAATTGCAATGCTGGAATGGTTGGTGGTCCTCCCCTCCATCCATCTAACAACTGTTATACTGTTGAATTCATTTCAAGTCTATATTCTCAGTGAAAACTTGCTGCATATAATTAAAGACAATTTTGAATCTCCTTTTCAGTTCATAGACCTTGATAATATTCTGGATCTCATTATGTGATTTTTTTTCTACCTTAGCTTGGATTTTTGGCTTCTTTCGGGTAAAAATTACTTGATGTACTTTAGTTCAATGAAGCAAACAGTTTTTGAGCACTATATGTGAACTATTGCACTTGGAACTGTGTTAACAAAGGTTTTCAGAAGTAAACAATTTTCAGTGAATTAGGAATAAACATACACGAGACAGACTGTGACAGTTGCTATAGAAGTGGTATAGGGAGAGCTTAATTGTGCCCAGGGACAATTTAGATTTGTGCTGGATCAATACATAAACAGAATTGAAAAGAAAAGATTTCTTGAGGGGCGCCTGGATGGCTCAGTCAGTTGAGCATCTAACTCTTGGTTTCGGCTCAGGTCATGAACTTAGGGTCGTGGGATCAAGCCATGCATTGGGCTCTGTGCTCAGCAGGGAGTCTGCTTGAGTTTCTCTCTCTGTGTCCCTCCCCCAGCTCGCACGGCCATTCTCTCTCTCTCTCCTCTCTCAAATAAGTAAATAAATAAATCTTAAAAAAAAAAAAAAAAGAGTTTCTTGAGCAGAGAGATCATAGTTTGAACAAAGGCAGAATTAGGAAATTGTCAGTCAAGGTCAGAACTGGTTTATATGGCATTTCAGGTTTAGCCCTAACTTAGTATTTTTGGGGGAAGATTTCATTGACATATAACATATATAGCAATGTGCATAAATTCTGAGTAAAAGCTCCACAACTTTTCCTGAGGCAAACGTACAACATTGGAAACAGCATCCAGATTAAGAAGCAGAATATTATCAGCATCTCAGGAGTGTCCCTTTTATGTCCCATCCAAATCAACACCACCTTTCAAAGTAGCTACTGTCCTGCTTTCTAGTACTGTATGTAAGTTCTCAATCTTTGTTAAACAAGTAAGTGTACCTTGCTCATACTATACCTTTTGCTGAAATGCTTTTTCATTCTTTGGTGGTCTCTTGTTTATCCTTTATAATACTTCATTTGTGACTTTTGTTTTTAATTTTTATTTATCCCTGCAATGCTTTTTATTCATAACTCTTCTATAACATATACTTAGCACAGTGCAATATATTTTTAAAATAAGTAGTTCATCCGTACAAGCTAGTAAGCTCTTCGGGGGTTGTTTTATTAATCTCTGGCTTCTCTCACATTTAACATAGTGATTTTAATAGTATACTTTCAAAAAAATTTTAAAGTTATTGAATTAATGAGTATAGCATTTGAGGATTGTAATGGCATATAAAGCAGAGGATTCAGTTTCCCCAGTTGAAGAAAAGTTTGATTTTTAGGCTAAGGAATAGACCATTGAATTCCACCCTGTGGAGCTTGGAATACTAGGGGCCTTGGAGTGATCACAAAGAATCTGAAATTCTATGTGTGAATACTGAGCTTTGTCTATAGGGTAAATAAATATGTCTCATACATATATATGTTATTTATAAATGTATGCAGATGCAGCTATGGTTCATAAAATATGAAATAAAGATGTGACTGAATTTATAGTAGTTTTTTGGTGTTACATAGATTTTACAGCTAGGTGACATTAAGTTGATTTTTTTAACATGAAAATGTCTTCATATTTTAAAAGATTGAGTAGCCTCAACTCTTTGTTTTACCTAAGGGAGGGATCAAAGATTTTTTGGACGTGCAGAGTAGCATGATGAGTTATGTGTTTTAGAGTTTGAGGAGCATATGGAATACTTAATTTCTCCTTCACAACATCCAGCAATTTGAGATTAAGATGCATAGTAGGCTTGTAGTAAATATATCAGTTGACTAAAGTTATTTAACATAGGATATGGTTGTGTTAAAAAGAGTTTGTGTTGTATTATATTTTTGGTATGTTATTTCTTTAAAAACTTACCTTAGAGGGGCGCCTGGGTGGCTCAGTGGGTTAAAGCCTCTGCCTTCGGCTCAGGTCATGATCTCAGGGTCCTGGGATCCTTGATCTCAGGGTACTGGGATTGAGCCCCGCATCAGGCTCTCTGCTCAGCGGGGAGCCTGCTTCCCCCTCTCTCTGCCTGCCTCTCTGCCTGCTTGTGATCTCTCTCTCTCTGCCAGATAAATAAATAAAATCTTAAAAAAAAACAAAGAAACTTACCTTAGAAAACGTTGAGTGGCCTTATTTTCATGCCCCTGAATCAGATCTTCAGAGTTAGCTTTTTAATTTTTTCCAACTAGGTACAATAATCTAGATCTGTTGTAGATCTACAGTCTCTTATTGGAAACCTTTAGGGTAAAATGTGTTTAGAAATTTAGAATTTAGGTTTTAGAAAAGCAGCACAGCGTGTGTATGATATATTATGTAATACTCCAAGTGGGGTTTGGGGCATCACCATGCAATTATATATGTGAATATTTCTTCAGGGAAACAAATGAATAATCACACAAAATCAGATAAATGATTGACTACCAAATGAGTTTTGGTGCCAAATTTACAAAAAGTCTTTTAGCTTTCAGAGCTTTTAGCCTGTGTATTGTGAATATGGGATTATAGTTCTAAAAAACATGGGCCTTTTAAAGACTATTTCATTCTAAGTATATTTTGCCTTGGTATCTTTTCAGATAATTTAATTTGATTTTTTTTTCACCTTTTAAAGGAATACTAGAAACTT